>VCAZ01000144.1:152251-172251 GCA_005784505.1 Bagarius yarrelli | reverse complement strand
TTAATATGTCGAATCATTTAATTAAAGTGAAGAAAAAAACCCAAATAAATTAAATAAAAAAAATTAGCATGGAGGTTTAGGAGAATCCCATAAAAGGAGAACACTGAGGCCTTAAAAACGGACTTATTTTCAGGCGGAAACATCGAATAATGTTCAGTTTGGTAGTTTATTTGTCTGAAATGTGAAATAAACATTACAATTCATGTATTTTTGTGTATTTTAGGGGAAAATGTTGACTAGCTTCAGTGAGGCGATGAAGGGAGAAGTGGCCGGTTGCCAGGGAGATTTTCTTTAGCTAACACGTTAGCCATCTGCACGGGGCTCGCGCTCGGCTCAAAAAAACGCCAACTGATCGGTTTTATTTGTGTATTAAATCAAAACCATACCAGTTTAAATACATTAGTATAAAATAAATAAATAAATAAATAAACAAATAAAATCTGTCTTCCAGCGCTAACAGGGTGGGATACAGAGCAGCGTCACAGACATTAGTGAGATAAAAGTCGATTATTCCAGGATTCCGCGTGCACCTGAATTATTGTGTTATTAATGTGAAAATAATAAAAATAAAGGTAAAACTCTCAATATAATAAAGTTAAATAATGAAGAAAGTTATTCTACAAAAAAGAAACCCCGTTTATCCGTTTTTGACACTGAGGCACTAAAGCTGTATTCACATGAAATCTAATACAAACAGTTTTTCCCTGATATGTTATTATGTAATAAATGATCTTTAAATAAATCCAGTCTTTAATCTGACTCGATCTCTTAATGTTCTTTTGTTTGCTTGGTAATTTTTGTAATAAATTTACCTGGAGCTATTCTTTGCGCTAGGGTCCATCCCTTGAAAAGTGGTGGTCGTTGTCATCTCGGACAGGATTGAATGTAGTGATTAAAGCGTTTTAAAGTTAAATCTCTGCACTTAAAGCTGTGTAAAATCCTTTAAATTCAGCCCGCATGGACTCCGCCCGACTCGGGATGAATAGGGAATCTGGGCAGCCGTTTTGCTCGAGTTTTTTAACGCCAGCCCACGTGCACCCGCCCACTACAGAAACGCGCCTTTTGATTGGTCAGTGCCTAAAAAATGCGCGACTTGATTGGAGGATTTTCACGTCGTTTGAAGTTTTTGCCCTCATTCCACCGAAATGACAAGCGGTGATGCAGCGTCCATTATGGCGCCGTCTAAAAAAATGGGGAAAAAAAAATCTTTTATTCTGTTATTTTAACTTTCTGACCAGAAACTCCAAAAAATTAGGTCCAAGTTTCATTTTAAAAAAATAAACCACCTGCTGGAAATACTGGTACATTAATAAAATCCAGCATTTATTTAAAAAATACTTGTATTAGTAACTGTTTCTGTATAAAAAAAAATCTGTCCAACCTAACAAAAAGTTCCAACCGAAAGAAAAGAGTCGAATGAGGTAAAAAGAGTTTTTCTTTATTTTAACAAATGTTTTATTAGACAATTCAGATGTTTAAACCTGAAAGAAATATCAGAACAAATTATTATAGTTATTTAAAATTTCACCTACTGCATCTGGGGCTTGTTTATCTTTACACATCCAATGTCAATAACAGATAACAAAAAAAGTCATTTTATCTGAGAGATAAAATTAAAAACAGAAATAAAATAACAATAATAAAATAACAGCTTTTTCTGGTATTACAGTTTAACTTTTGTGAACTTGAGATGATAAAAATTTCCTGGGTTAAATTTGGTGTCTGGTTTTTGGAAGCCGTCAGCTTCACTTTCTACCAAAGAAAAAAATCTGGGCTTCTGATGTCACAGCATTTACACTGCCACTTTTGTGTGTGTGTGTGTGTGTGTGTGTGTGTGTTTCACTTTATATACAAAAAGCTGAAACTGCAAAGGTGGGAGAGCATCAACACGCTATACAACAGCAGTTTGGGGTAACTGTGAGGAGAGAGAGGGATGAAAGAGAGACAGGGATGAGAGAGAGAGAGAGAGAGAGAGAGAGAGAGAGAGAATGAGAATGAGAGTGGGCAGTGAAGTTTCTGAATTCAGACAAAGCCTCCTGTCTGTTGCTGGAAAACATCAATTGTGTCTTCGTCCTCCATTTCCAACTGTAAGAGAAGAAATAGAGAGAGAGTGAAAGAGAGCAAGAAAAAGAATGATGAGTGAGCATCTTCTCCGTCTGCAGGCGACGTCTGAACGCTTCGTATGAGAAATATTTCCATTATGTCTGTGAAATCTGGCGTGTCAGTCCTGAAAGCCTCACGCAGGTTTTCCTCAGGCTTAATGACGCAAACTGGGTGCCGTTATCCAAAAGCGGTGCTTTGACAATATACTGCTGAAATTAAGGGTGGAAAAAAAACGCTCTCATGACTAAAAGATTATCGGGGGAAGGGAGTGTGTGTAAGTGTGTGTGCCATCGTATTAAATCCTGTAGGGTTGGACAAAGACCAAAAAGAATATATATTATTATTATTATTATATCACAGAGCTGCTGGATTCTGGATCCTGATTGGTCAGAATGTTGTTTAGCTCTGACAGACACACAGCCATAATTTAATGTGCTTATTTTAGTGCATTATCGTTTCCATAGTAACAGCTGATTCATGAGGTCTCGTAATTCAGACGTGGACGGATTTCAAAATGTGTCTGGAAGGAGTCTCCAGTGTTAGATTAGATTAGATATAACTTTATTGTCATTGTGTAAGGTACGTGTACAGAGCCAATGAAATGCAGTTATAGCATCTAACCAGAAGTGCATAAGTGGCTTATTTACAGTAAATATCAGTGTAATAAATAGGGTATGGGGTTGATAGTTACAGAGGTGGGGGTAAATAATGTACAGAGGTATATGGATAGAGTATGGAGGTGTAACAATAGATAGTTATAGTGCAAAGTACAGTTAGTGCTCTGTAACACTAGAACACTGGTGAGAGAACGAGCATTTAAATCAAATGGAACCTCGTTAACATGGAGCATTGGTTCGGTCCAATCAGAATAAAAATACTCCATGTAAACACCTCAATCGGAATAAGTAATTTCCCAGGGAATAAACGGCGTGCTGGCAAAAGTTTTGTTTTTATTCCAGCTTGCTCAGGGGCCCAGCAGTGGTAATTTGGTGGTCAAACCCTGATCTTCCAATTAGCAGTCTAACACCTTTACCACTGCGCTATCATTTCTTACTGTGCTTTCACTTCCTCAGTCTTTTCCTTTTTTTTTTTTTTTTTAAGGGGGTTTACACGATGCCTGTGTAATTACGCGACAGCGCTCATCTTTACAGGACTAAAAACACAGGAAATAATACAATCGCAGCAGATCAGGTATGTAAACCAGAATATTACAGTCGAAATGACAGAAGTGTGGATGTACACAGGCTGAATGCTTCCTGACCAACCAGAATGGAAAATTCTATATAGAATTTTTATGAAAATAAAGATAATTAATTGAAACCTGGCGTTGTGTAGATTATTTAACAAGGTCCTCTGATCGACGGTTATGTTGCCGTTAAAAGCATCAGATTGTTTGGTGTGAATATTATATTGTTTCTCAACCGCGGTAAAATTTACATTCAGCTCGTTTTCCTAGTCGCTCGTATTTATTCCTATAAAAAGGCAGTTCGATGGTCGGCGATAAAAGCTGTAATGGTTCGGGTGAGTGTTTATGTTTTAACGATGCATTGATCAGGTCTATTGATCACGACACAGTGGACGATCTCCTTTGTGTTGTTAAAATGAAAGAAAATGAGCAGGCGCTACTAAATACCTACCCCCGTCCATGACATACGCATTTACACACATCTGTGAGGGTGTGTGCAGCTGACCCAGGCTTTTTGTTAAGCCCGCACACGTTCGGCTGAATCCCGAGGGAGATTTGGAACAAAGCTGCTGTATGCAGGGGCCCAACGTCAGTGTGTGTTCATTTAAAAGAACTTATCAACCACTTTATTTTCATCCGGAATCTGATTGGTCAGCTTTTTCTTTACAGGGCTAAAGAAGTATGATGATCACATGACCATATCAACGTCTCTGTAGCGGACATTTCTACACACTGAAGGTCCAAACTCTACTGAAGCGACTTTAAATAAGATCAAATGTCTAAATGAAAAGTAATTATCATAATGATTAAGCTCTGAATATAAGTAATTGTCTGCGGTGGCGTGAGGGAGCGCCGGGTTGTAAATGAAGTGGGCGGAGTCGGAGAGAACGAGTGGAGAGAAATAAATGAGCGCTGTCATTTGTTCATGATTAACAGCACTTTATTTATTCATTCTGAGCTTTTAAGGGCTTTTAAGGAGCCAGACGGCCAGATCCCGTCCTGCTGAGCTGTGTGTGTGTGTGTTGGGGTGTTTGCGGTTTAATAATTTCTTATTAATATTGCAGACATGTTGTCCAATAATACATTTTAATAAGAAACATATTTTTGAACAACACTGATGTAGCTATAAACTAATAACAATAAAATATTTTTTGGACAAAATGAAACAGAAATGAAATCTTTTCCAGAATTTATTCATTAAATGTATTACAGAAAAGTAGCGTCTGTGTAAGCGTATCTGATGTTTATTTATTTATTTGACAAACCATTTAATTATAGTAACTTTTTTTTATTATTATTTACATTAAAAACAAAAATATTCTGTTCTTTCCACCCCTCCCCCCGTTATTGATCTATTAATTTTTTCCTAAAAGTCCTAAGTAGTTTTAAAGCCCTGTAAGACCCCGAGTGACGTGTCTCAGGGTCCGATCTGAAGCACGTCAATGCAGCGATGTCAATATCAGAAATCATATTTTCGAATGCATGCAGTGATTGGGGTGGAAAGGGTAAGAAAATGTAATTATAAGGAATATTAAGCACATTGACACACAGATAATTCGGAAATAATCCAGTTTTGGCACTGATCCAATCGATACACACTTTAGAAATGGACTGAAGGGAGAACTGAACGCATATGGATCAATAAATAGTCAGATTTCCTTTGAAACAAACTCGAGTAAAAGAGGGGAAGTGTCTAATCCTCCTGTTTTTATTATTATTACATTATTTTAACAAATTTTCTCTTGTTCTGTCGAATTGTGGGTTTTTATCTGCCGCAGCTTTTCTAGATCTGATGAAAACCAGTTTCTTGTTACCTAAATTAAGATATTACGGTATACATGGGGTTAATAATCGGATTAACAGGTTCAGATCTATCAGCATTTTGGATTCGGGATAAAACTTGACTGTTTGTATAGTGTGTAGTTTATATTACGGTAAATTTATCAATAGGCGGCTAGTCAAGTGAAGTTTATTTTTAAAGCACACTTAAACACAATATAGTTGTGCTGTATAATCATAAAACTACGGACAGAACAGATCCCTCAATCAAGATCCCTAAATCAAGATCAGAGAATCGGAATGTGAATGCACGTAAAAGTAAACACTTTCATTCCCTTCCTCTTTAAGGATCAGCACTTTAATGTCTCAGGATCAAAGTGAAGCAGCAGGTCATGTGATGTGAGCTCGTACCTGTGCAGGTGTGTCTGTCTCATTAATGGGCTGGCCATCGAAACGGAACCGGATTTGCCTCATCGTCAGTCCCTATTTAAAAAAAAAAAAAAAACCACACACACAGACAAAAACATGATCAGTTCAGCACTTCACCCACCCACCCACACACACACTCCCAAGAGAGGTCAGCCCTCCCCCGCAGATAATTAGCTTTAAATCTGAGAAATCTATACTGCATTTATTTTGCGCATTTCCAGATGACATCCACCTCTTAAATCCAAACACATTCATGGTTCTGACCTGCTTTACCGCAGCCCTGTTATCATCATCGTCACACACTCCATCATAGCCGTAGCGGGAAGTGGTGGCTCATGGTTAAGGCGTTGGATTACAAACCCGAAGGTTGTGGGTTCGATTCCCAGCTCGACCAAGCCACCCCTGTTGGAGCCCTGAGCAAGGCCCTTAACCCCCAACTGCTCAGTTGTATAACAAGGAATATCGTAAGTCGCTCTGGATAAGGACGTCTGCCAAATGCTGCGAATGTAAATATCCACAGTTCATTTCATTCATTCATTTACAGCATGTGGCAGACCTCCTTATCCAGAGCGACGCACATTTATCTCTTTTATACAACTGAGCGATTGGGGGGTTAGGGGCCTTGCTCAAGGGCCCACAGTGGTGGCTTGCTGGTGCTGGAAATCGAACCCCGGTCTTTGTGGTATCAGTCCAACACCGTAACCACTGAGCCACAACTACACCAATCTACACCACATGCTGCATCCGCAAGGCTAACAGCATTGTGGAGGACCCCACACACCCCTCACACTCACTCTTCAAACTCCTGCCCTCTGGGAAAAGATAGCGCAGCATTCGGACCCTCACAACCCGAATGTGTAACAGTTTCTTTCCTCAAGCCATCAGGCTGCTCAACACACCCAACCCACACATACACACACACATGCACTTTATGTCTATCCTGTTCAGTGGCTCTTTTTTTTTTTTGTAAATTCTGTGTTTTGTGTAGCACCAGGGGGTCCTGGAGAAACGTTATTTCATCTCACTGTGTACTGCATCCTGCTATATATGGCTGAAATGACAATAAAGCTCCTTGAACCCTGAACAACTTCCCACAATTTTGGCAGACGCCCTTACCCAGAGCGACTCACATTTATCTAATGTAACTAAGCAATCGGGGGTTAAGGGCCTTGCTCAAGGGCCCAGCAGTGGTGGCTTGGTGGAGCTGGGAATTGAACTCAATCTTCAGATTGAACCATAAGCCACCTTAACCATAAGCCACCACTTCCCCTTCCAGATAAAGTGTTAGATAAAGACTCCACGGTCACGGCTGAGAGAAGCCATGATGTATCCATATTTTTGTTTATGGCAATAAACAAGCAGGTTCCTTTAAAAATGCGGCGCGACTTAGAATGTCAAAAACGGTGCTTCGACAATGTCAAACATTTTTTCACCCTAAGTGAAGTGTGTGTGTGTGTGTGTGTGTGTGTGTGTGTAAGGCTGGGGATGTTTTAGCTTTCCCCTGGCTACCGGCCACAGATTTGAGACTAGAAATATACAATTGTCTTTGAATGTTTCTCACTCAAACCCGCTGCCTGCTGCGTAAGAGGATGAGCGCAGCTGTCTATAGACGGCGGCTGGGAGTTTATCAAAAACACAGAGAACAAAATAAAATAAAAAAAAGTCTTTTTAGATAGATTTTTTTTTTAAATGTAAGATTTTCCCCTGTTATTGAAGTGGTATTTATTTTATACCTTTGGAAAGATGTTAATTAAAGAAAGTTTATAATAAAAAGCCCATGTGACATACAGTGGAATTTGTTATTATACTAAAGTTAATTAACGTTTATTTCATTTCCTAAACTGATCGAGGCACAAATAAAAGTCTTTCATTTTTTAAGTACTTCAATTTATTTATTATATAAAGCCTATTTCTGTTGACGTTACAGAATAAATACCTGTTTAAATAACTATATCGTGAAACACATTGTTACTGCGAGATATTCTAGGCAGCTTCTAGGCAGCGGCGGTACTGATTTTAACGATATTTAGTCAGTGATGCTCCAGATCTGTTGTGCACCGATTCCTCCTCCATCGTCCTGTCAGTCATTATTATCCTCATGTGACCAGTGAAATCTTACACAGCAACTTTAAACATGTGATCGAGATACACACATGCGCAGTGGAGAGAATTCCAAAAATCACTGACATCTGGAACAGGATGTTAGAACCAAATATCTGTATTAATGATCGGAATTTGATTGTTTTTTTAATTCATTTTGAGCTACCAAAAACTTCCTAACCGATGGGCTACCTGGATTTTTTTTATTTTTGATAAATATAATAAGGGAAGTGAAAACTTGGTGGTTAAGGAGTTAGACTATTGATCAAAAGATTGTAGGTTCAAGGCCCTAACCCTCAACTGCTCACTCAGATAAGAAAAAAAGAGATAAAGAGATAAGGTTGTCTTCCAAATGCCAGAAATCTAACGATGTGTTGTGATGATGTCATAAAGGACCTCTGCTCAGATCTGTTTGAATGTCTGTGTAAGGAAAGATTGTGTCCCGTTTTTAATAAATTAAAAATTTTTTTTGTTGGAAAGAGTCATCTTTCTAACGGCGTGTCCATCTTTACAATTCATTTATAAGATTAGGAGCGGTGTCCTGGCCAAAAACGCACCCCGAGTATCATTTTACACCAGCGTGTTCCTGTCAAAGTTCCTCTGATTAAATTGCGCGCTCAGTGTGAAAACCGTGACGCGTGTTTGCGCGTGGTTTACGGTTTGGTTTAGAGAGCGGACTCCTGATTTAGGACAGACTCTTGGTTCCCCTTAGAGCGCCTCAGATTTATTAGCTGTTCTCGCAATCAATAAGAGTCGCAGACTGGAAACGCTCGGGATTTAACGCTGTATCTTTTATGCTCAGCTGAATAAAATAAATGTGAAAGGTAGGTTTTTTTTGGAAGTGTATATAGGAAGTAGGAAGCAGTAGCTCAGTGATTATAGTGTTGGAATGCTGATCAGGAGCTCATGGGTTTAATTCCCATCACCACTAAACTACCACTGCTGGGCCCCTGAGCAAGGCCCCTAACCCCCTTTTTATTGTATCTATTTAAAACGAAACATCTACGGTCACCATGGCAACCACATACTCCAAAAAGTGACTGAAATTTATTTTTGTCTGTCTTTTTCCATTTTTATTCCTGACCTGCTTTATGCCGCCAACATACGACAGAAACAAAGAGAGAAAAAACTTTTCGCCAAAGAAATATAATTTCAATATTCATGATATACAAATAGAAAAGTAAACATTATTCAATCAGAGTTAAATTAGGAGAGAGATCCTCAAGAGCCTTAAAACACTCCCGTGATATCGGACTCCATTTTTTTTTAGCGATATTAAAGCGGTTATTGGGATTAAAACGCTTATCATGTGACCGGGTGATGTCACCTTTGCTGCAGTCTGCAAATTCCTCCATTCTTATTGAAATTGTAAAGAGATTAGTATGTGCGATAAGTGTGTGTGGGAAGTGTGTAGGACGAGTGTGTGTGCGAGGAGTGTGTGTCACTCACCTGTCTCTCGCAGTAAGCCTTCATGAGTTTGCTGAGCGGCGTGTGCCTCTTAATCTTAAACTGCACCACCGAGCCGTCCTGTCCCGCCACCTTCAGGTTGATGTGGTCGTTGTTCTCTGTTTTCACGCCTTCCTACACACACACACACACACACACACACACACACACACACACAAACTTTACACCCACCTACATTCAGTAAAAGCTGCTCATTTGATTTGTTTCACACTGAAGAAGGACAAATCACATATATAAAAAACCACTTTATGCTTTTGAAAGAATCACATGTTTTATACTAAAAGTCATGTGATTAACCGACTGCACTGACAGCTTGACTCCGTCCGGATTCAGAGACTACTGAAGTTTGTACTACATTTGCGTTAGTCTGCACTTCCTGATCGTTAATAAACTCTGTTCTGTAGTATGATTACAGTTAGTATGAATGAAATCTGGACACGCTCCCTCCGCCATGTAGATATTTGTCCCGCGACATACGGCGTCACAGCAGCGTAAGTTTAAGGTGTGATAACGTAAATTATGAAAAACGAGTTATGAATTAACTACAAGGAACAAAAGCTACTGAACGCTCTTTAAAATGTGCCTCGTCTCCATTTTCATCACTTCCGCATACGACGACCTGTCTGTACCACGAGATCGCAGGATAGTAAAGTGTTCATTGTATGTGTAGATTATCTGGGATTATTTAACATACTAAGGATTCGGTCATACTACACAGCTCGCATACTCACTTTCACATACTATGTAGTATAGAAGCATGCAATTTTGAATACTTTCGGACAAAGTGGGCGGAGCTTTTGTCTCGTTGCGTGATTATTTTGCCAGTCGACTATTGGATGAATTGATTAATTGGCAGTCGTTTCAGTTTACACGGTTAGTTTAATTATTAGCTTTTGCCTGTTTTAACTGATAAATAAAACAAGGAAATAATTCCAGCTTTTAAAATCTGTCTTTTTACTGGGCTGCAATTATTGTACAGATTATTTGTTTTGATCAGCTTTTGTTTCGTGCATTCACTCTTAATTAGTTTTCATTCTGCCTAACGAGTGGATTTATAGCAGAAAAACAGGTTATAATTGGACCTGAAACTGACTCTGGTTTTATATAACACTTAGTAAGTTGACTGATCTTCATACGGTGCCGATTGCAGAGCTGCAGTAAACGTCCACATTTATCTTAACTTCAGCTTTTACACACGAAAGAGAACCGAGCTGTAATTATATAACAGTCTTTACAATCTTGCTCACACTCGGCTCGGTTTACACTCCAGCGTTTGCTACATCATTTGGCAGACGTCCTTATACAGAGTGACTTACATTTATCTTATTTATACAACTGAGCAATTAGGGGTTAAGGGCCCAGCTCAGGGGCCCAACAGTGGTGGATTGGTGGTGCTGGGAATCGAACCCACAACTCTAGTTGGTAGTCCCCTTTCACTACTTTCATGCTTTTTCTGCTCTACAGCGCCATGCTGGTTAAACCACGCCATAGCAGGCCATCACATTATGACATCGCAGACAAAATATTATTATTTAGTATAATCCTTATAACCAACAATAAATAGAGCTTTAAATAGATGTTTAATCTGTAAAAAAGTTATAGTTTGAGGCTCAATCATGTGCTGTGTTCATGATCAGGGGTGCACAAACTTTTGGATCTCTCTTGTATATGTTTTTATATCTAAATAACACAATTCCAAATGAGTTTTACTATAATATAAAACAATTTAAGCAAGTTTGTTGATGTGATAATAAATCATCTGAACTCTATAAACTAGCAAACCAACGGATGCTAACAGATGCTAACTAAAACACTTTATTATATTTCTACAAATATAAATACGTCACATTGGTCGTTTTATTACTAGAGAATTCTTTTGTACTGTGTTTAAACCCCAACGCCGTTTAATAACCGCACATTTCCATCTATATTCGCTTTTAAAATGATCCAGCCAAGCTAACTTGCTAGCTGGGTAATTGTGGCGGTTTACTCTCCTATCCAACGCGCGTGCACGACTCTTCCGGTGTTTCTAAAGCAGCAGTTACAGTATTTATCCACTAAGCGCGATATTCTCTGTTCTATAACAGCGGATCATTTTTGTTCCGGAATTTATATTTTTCGTATATTTTCTCACATTAAAAACGACCCCGAAGGAGAAATTAGATTTTTACGATTTATTAATAACACTTACCTTGGGTTTTTCGTCAGCCATGGTTATTGTATTTGCGCTGCCCTTACGCCGCCACACAAAAGACTCAGCGGGGACGCGCACGTCCGCGCCCCCGCCTTGAAATACCGGCTGCTACGTGCGCGGTCACGACTCCAGCGCTCGTGCCCATCAATGAGCGCTGATTGGCTTAGGGCCGCGTGCACGCATGGACGTACGACGTCGTACTGACGTTGCGCGCGGACCCGTGCGAGCGTTCTCGTCAGAGCTGCGCTTGTGAACGTGCATGCGCGCGCCTGAAGTAGAACGTATTTTCTAACCGCTTTTAATAAGTAAATGTACTTAAAAACTATTTAGTCGTGACAGTGATTCGCTTTAATATTTGGATATTCGTTAAATTGGTAAAAAAAAAAAAAAATTGAAGATTTTAAGTGGTAACCATGACAACAGAGACTGGGCCCTTCTATCACACTGCTGAAAGACAGACGCCATCTTGGTTTAGGAATTACGATACATGGATATAGTAGACAGAAATATAGTTTATATAAATACTGTTTTACTGTGAATTAATTATGGATAACATTAAAACTCGTTCTATTTCCGTATTAACAAATGTTCAGAACCCCCCCCCCCCAGAAACATCTGTATGGAAACAATCATGAATACAGATACAAAACAAATTCTGCCTCATTTATAACATTTAAAGTATATTTCACAATAAGGCGAGTAAATCGTGAAATTAAACTCAATCTCTCTTTTCTCTTACAACGCTTTTGCGGTTTTGTTTTTATTTATTTATTTTTTTTAACTCAGGCATTTCAAGATCGCGTGTTCACGTCACTTCCGGGGTCCTATCAACGAGCACTTTAACGGCGGCGCTTAAATCTTAAAGCTTGTTTTAAGAAGTTAGTTAATAACATTGAACATATTATATATTAATACATCATCCGGTTTTATCGGCGATTTAATTTATTTTTTGTAAAATGGAGGAATTAGATGTGGAGCCGACAACCACGGTAAACAGAGCGGGAAATAAAATCCTCACTGTATAATACTACTATTAATAATAATATTATATGTAATAATATAATGATAATGATAGTAATTATATAAGCTACAGTTAACAAAGGATAAAAATGCTTTTAACTAGGGCAACAGTTTGGATAGGAACCACATATGTGTGATAATCAGGGGGTGCACATACTTTTGGGCACATCGTGTACATAGTGTCATTCTATAGTGAAATTAATGCATTTTTTTGAAAATCTGTAAAATAAGTAATAAAGCACTTTACAATAATAATAATAATAATAATAGACATTAATGTGTATTTAAGACAAATTAATTTACTGTGTGTGTGCGCGCGCGCGCGCTCCCTCACAGCCGATCCCAGGCGCAGGCCTGAATCAGAAGCACCTGGGCTTTGAGTGGGGACCAGGAGACCTGCTGGTGTTCGAGACCAACTTTAATCTACAAGGTAACAACCAGTTGACAAGTGTGTGTGTGTGTGTGTGAGAGAGTAAGAGTGAGAAAGAGAGAGAGACAGTAAATGATTTTATTTTTATGTGATGTTCATCGTTAACTGACTGTTTTCTTTCAGGTCCTGGCTCTGGAGGCTCAGGCTGTCCGTTTGTCCACATAGTGCGGCGGGATGAAGACATCTATTCTCCCATCCTACGCAAACTCTTCAACGAGTCTCATCACATCTTCGTGGGGCTGCAGAACATTCAGGACGACGTTCCAAACAAAAACAAGAGACCGCAGTAAGAATCCACTCCTTCCACCGAATCCACACATATCAACACTTCATCAGGTTATAATTTGTAGACATACACACACACACACACACACACACACACACACTTGCACATGGTGCTGCTGAGTATTTCTTCATTATCTGTCTCTTACTCTGTTTGTTTTTCTGCAGGTTTGTGAGCATCAGTAAAAACTACAGATCGGTGATACGAGCCTGTATGGAGGAACTACAGCAGGTTGCAGGTGTGTTCGTGTGTGTGTTCGTGTGTGTGTTCGTGTGTTTGTGTGTGTGTGTTGAGTTTTCATGTAAAAGAACAAAGAATAGTTTTTTGTGTATTGTTGCTGATTGGTTTGGTAGATGTGTTTTCACTTTCCCCCTTTTTTCTCCACAGTATCGTCCGAAGTCCCTCAGTACAGCAACCAGGTACCACATCATCATCACATCACCACATCACTACAACACCACATCACTACAACACCACATCACTACAACACCACATCACCACATTAACTCCCACATCACCACATTACCACATTACCACATCACCACATCACCACATCACCACATACCACATCACCACATCACCACATCACCACATCACCACATCACCACATCACCACATCACCACATCACCACATCACCACATCACTACATCACCACATCACTACATCACCACATCACACATTACCACATCACCACATCACCACATTACCCACATCACACCACATTACCACATTACCACATCACCACATCACTACATCACCACATCACTACAACACCACATCACTACAACACCACATCACCACACAACCACATCACCACACCACTACAGCACCACATCATCACATTACCACATCACCACATCATCACATCACCATGACATCCTCTGAAAATTCAGATTAAATAAAAACAAAGTTAATAGAGATTTTATTCGCTGTAAATTAGAAATGTGTGTGTGTGTGTGTGTGTTTTCAGGTGTCCATTCTTTTAGCGATCGAGCTCATCTGGAATCTGTGTGAGGTGCTTTTCATTGATGCAGCACCGGGTAAACTCACCTTAAATTATGCATATTACACACTCTATACACACTCTATACACACTTTATTTACACTCTATACACTTTATACACACTTCATACCTACTATATACATTATACACTTCATACACACTTTATAAACACTCTATAAACACTCCATACACACTTGTCTATTCACACTATACACTTTATTGAGACTGTGCACAGTTTATACTCTCCATACACCCTCTATACACACTCCATAAACACTCTATACACACTCCATACACACTTCTTTATTCACACTATACACTTTATCGAGACTGTACACACTCTATATACACAATATATTCCAGGCTTAACTGGGTAAAAATTTCTTCTTGTGTTGTTATAACTGTTGTGTTGTGTTTAGCCGGCTCTCTGCTGCTGCACCTGTTGGATTGGGTGCGTTTACATAAAGCGGACGTGGACGAAAGAGCGCGAGACGTCCTTCAGAGTGAAAGTCCCACACGACATCACGCTTACTGGGACATGGTACTGCCAATATTCTTCTTCTGTTATTCCGGTCAATAAAAAAATCCCAACACTCACACATACACAGTATAACCTGTCTCTCTCTCCCCTGTCTCTCTTTCTCGCTCTCTGTAGGTGATGAGTTTTGTCCTGCAGGGTCGTATGGATGAGGCCCGTCAGGTTCTTCAGAAACAGGCGTCTCTACAGCCGGCGTCTGCGTCCGTCTATCAGCTCTTAGACAACCTGCTGCACAAAATGCCTGTGTTTAATGTACGAACTGCACATCCCCACACATCACATCCCTCTATCGCACATCCATCCCATAATTTTCCTTTCATCCACTCTTACTCCTGATCTATCATCAAACAGAACTGTGTGTGTGTGTGTGTGTGTGTATAGCCTGGTGGCACTCAGACCCTCACAGATTTTGATGTGAAATGGAGACACTGGCATGAGGAGTGTGACCGCTGTCTCCAGGACAATTCCTTCGCCAGCAACAGTCACCTGGAGACCATCTGCAAGGTATGTTATGGGGATGAAACTCAACACCACTGTGGTGGGCTGGAACCCTGACTGAACCCCAGAACTCCTCACCTCAAGATTACCATCAATAGTAATCAAATCCCCTGCACGGATATCTGGAGGTGATTATAGGAGGAGATGGTGTGGTGGAAGTGATGTGTGTTTTTTGACTGTAACAGTGTGTGTTGTTGTGATGAGGTTTTGGTTGGTGATGAAGACGCGCTGATGGAGCAGAAAGAGCTTCTGGGAACCTGGTACCATTTACTGATCAGCCGTCTGCTGTTCTCTCATCCTACTGTTAAACCTGCTGAACTGCACTACTACGCTCAGGTACACACACACACACACACAGTTTTTGGTTACAGTTTTATTTACTGACACCATCATATCCACCTGTTTTCGTATCTCTTACACACACACACACACACTACCCTATCTGTCTTTCTCTCTCTCTCTCTCTCCTCACTATCTGAGTGTCTCTCTCTCTCTCTCTCTCTCTCTTTCTCACTTTCTGAGTCTCGCTCTCTTTTTCTTTACCCTAGTTTGTCTGTCTCTCTTCTCTTAACTTCCTGTCTTTTTATTTTATTTACTAATATCCACTATTTGTTTTGTGTGTGTGTGTGTGTGTGTGTGTGTAGTCGAGTATGGACATGTTCCTGGATTGCCACGGCGCTCCTGAGCCTCTGGACAGTATTTTACTCGCTGCGTTTGAGTTTGATCTCCACCAGGTTATTAAAGACTGCAGGTGAGATTAAATCTCTCTAACGTGGCTTTTATATGTTTACAGTGAATCCTCTCATCCAGTGGCGGCCCTCAAAACATTACCCTGCAGTACCCAGTTAATTCCACTAGATGGCTAAATATAATTTACATTTCTGATATTTGGCCGTACCTGGCATTTAGTATGGTGTGTGTGTGTGTGTGTGTGTGTGTGTGTGTGTGTGTGTCCATGTGCAGCATTGCCCTGAATAACTGGTGGTTTGTAGCTCATCTGACTGACCTGCTGGATCACTGCAAACTCCTGCAGTCACACAACCTCCAGTAAGAGCTCACTCACACACACACACACACACACACGAAGAAAAATATATCAAGCTTTTTATACAATCATCTAATTTATCATTTTAATTGTTTATGTTTAAATGGTTATGTTTCTACAAATTAACATCTAAAATAATTTTATACAAATAATATTCACTGTTTTTTATTTATCTTTTTTTTTTGTAGGACTACAGAATAAAATAAATCAACTTACATTTTAGTTTTTTTGTTTTCATTTACCTGAACAGTTGAGGTTTAGGGGCCTTGCTCAGGGGCCCCACAGTGGCAGCATGGTGGGACTGGGAATTTAACTCTTTAACCGCTGAACAGCGGCGGCGGCTGCAAAAAAAAGTCATGGGTGACCAAAGAAACGAACCTGTTAAAAACGCAGGAGTGTAAATTACCCCGTGGTGATGATGTAACATTACTGCTAAAATAATAAAAGCGTTCATGTGAAAGTCGACTGTTAAAGAATGTCATAAACGTAGCATCAATCAGCGAATTCAGTTTATTATACGTTTATTATCAGTTATTAAGTTCAGATAAACATTAATTATTCAGCCATTCTCATCAATCGGATTTAGAGATGAAGGCTGTAATACTAATGTTTTCCCTCTAGAGGGAGTCAGAGGGAAAACAATAAAAGGGAGGATTTACACTGCATCTGTCCAGTAACTAAAGATATAAATGCGAAGTTGATTAACACCAAAAAAATGGTGTCCATTACAACACCGAGACAGTAGACATATAAAATAGGTTTTAGAGTTTTGATGTAGCGTGCCTGCACAGCTGTTGAATGTGTGTGTGTGTGTGTGTGTGTGTGTGTGTGTGTGTGTGTGTGTGTGTGTGTGTGTGTGTAGTTTTGGCTCTAACCTGCGTGAGTTCCTGGTGTTGGAGTACGCCTCCGGACTCTTCTCTCATCACAGGTGAGGCGTCTGTGGTCACATGGCACACTTGACACTGCGTTTTACAGTGATGCCCATGTGTTTACCCAACTCTGTGTGTGTGTGTGTGTGTGTGTGTGTGTGTCAGTCTGTGGCAGCTGGCAGTGGATTATTTCGATCACTGCCCTGAATTTGGTCGTGTGTATCTGGAGCTGCAGATCGAGAGAGTACCGCTGGAGACGGAGCGCAAGGCACTGAAGGTGCTCAGGATCTGTGAAACGAGACAAATGAACGAACAAGGTACACACACACACCACACACACACACACCACACACACACACACACACACACACACATGCAGAAATTAGTGTAGCGGGTTGAGATATAGTGACTGCTGTGATTTTTTAGTAATATGTCATGTTTATGTAAATTAACCGTGTGTGTGTGTGTGTGTGTTGCAGTGCGCAGTATCTGTAAGATTATGGCTAAAAGAGCTCTCAGTAATAACAGACTGGGTTCCGCTCTGTCCTGGAGTATCAGAGCCAAAGACGCAGCTTTCGCCACGCTCATCTCCGAGAGGTGTGTCTCTCTGTTTGTGTGTCCCTGTTTGTGTGTGTCTCTCTGTTTGTGTGTCTCTGTTTGTGTGTGTCTCTCTGTTTTGTGTGCGTGTCTCTCTGTTTTGTGCGTGTCTCTCTGTTTTGTGTGCGTCTCCTGTTGTGTGCGTGTCTCCCTGTTTGTGTGCGTGTCCTCCCTGTTTGGTGTGTGCGTGTCTGTCCCTGTTTGTTGTTGGTGTGTCCTGTTTGTGTGTCCCTGTTTGTGTGTCCCTTTTGTGTTTCCGTGGTGTGTGTCCCTGTGTGTTGTGTGTGTGTCCCTTTGTTGTGTGTGTGTGTGTGTGTGTGTCCCTGTTTTGGGTGTGTGTGTGTCCCTGTTTGTGTGTGTGTGTGTCCCCTGTTTGTGTGTGTGTGGTGTGTCCCTGTTTTGTGTGTGTGTGTGTCCCCTGTTTTGTGTGTGTGTGTGTCCCTGTTTGTGTGTTGTGTGTGTCCCTGTTTGTCGTTGTGTGGTCCTGTTTGGGTTGTGTGTGTCCCTGTTGTGTGTGGTGTGTCCCCTGTTTTGCTGTGTGTGTGTGTTCCCCGTTGTTTGTGTGTGTCCCTGTTTGTGTGTTCCCTGTTTGTGTGTGTGTCCCTGTTTATGTGTGTCCCTGTTTGTGTGTGTGTGTGTCCCTGTTTTGTGTGTGTCCCTTGTGGTGTGTGTGTTTTTTGTGTTTCCCTGTTTGTGTGTGTGTGGTGTGTCCCTGTTTTGTGTGTGTGTGTGTCCCTGTTTTGTGTGTGTGTGTGTCCCTGTTTTGTGTGTGTGTGTGTCCCCTGTTTGTGTGTGTGGTGTGTCTCTGTTTGGTGTTGTGTGTGTGTGTTGTGTCTTTTTGTGTGTTTGTGTGTGTGTGTGTGTCCCTGTTTGTGTGTGTGTGTGTGTGTGTGTCCTCTGTTTGTGTGTGTTTGTTTGTGGGTGTGTCTCTCTGTTTGTGTGTGTGTTGGTGTGTGTGTCCCTCTCTGTTTGTTGTGTGGGTGTGTGTGTGTGTCTCTCATGTTTTGTGTGTGTGTGTGTGTGTGTGTGTGTGTGTGTGTCTCTCTGTTTGTGTGGTGTGTGTGTGTGTGTCTCTTTCTGTTTGTGTGTGTGTTGTGTGGTGTTGTGTGTTGTGGGTCGCTGTCTCTCTTTTGTGTGTGTGTGTGTGTGTGTGTGTGGTCTCTGTTTGTGTGTGTGTGTTGTGTGTCTACTCTGTTTTGTGTGTGTGTGTGTGGTGTCTCTCTCTGTTTGTGTGTGTGTGTGGCTCTGTTTGTTGTGTGTGTCTTTGTGTGTGTCCTGTGTGTTTGGTGTGTCTCTCTGTTTGTGTGTGTGTGTGTGTGTGTGTCTTGAGTGTGTGTGTGTGTGTGATGTCTCTCTTGTTGTGTGTGTGTGTGTTTGTGTGTGTGTGTCTCTCTCTGTTTGTGTGTGTGTGTGTGTGTGTCTCTGTTTGTGTGTGTGTGTGTGGTCTCTGTGGGGGGTGTGTGTGTGTGTGTGTGTGTCTCTTGTTTTTGTTTGTTGTTTGTGTGTTGTTGTGTCTATCTGTTTGTGTGTGTGTGTTGTTGTCTCTGTTTGTGTGTGTGTGTGTGTGTGTCTCCTGTTTGTGTGTTGTGTGTGTGTGTCCCCTGTTTGTGTTGTGTGTGTGTGTGTCCCTGTTTGTGTGTGTGTGTGTGTGTCACTGTTTTTGTGTGTGTGGTGTGTACCTGTTTGTGTGTGGTGTGTGTGTCCCTGTTTGTGGTGTGGTGTGTGGTGTTGGTGTCCCTGTTTGTGTTGGTGTGTGTGTGTGTCCCCTGTTTGTGTGTGTGTGTGTGGTGTGTGTCCTGTTTGTGTGTGTGTGTGGTGTGTGTGTCTCTCTGTTGTGTGTGTGTGTGTGTGTGTGTGTGTGTGTGTGGGTGTGGTGTGTGTGTGTGTGTGTGTGTCCTCTGTTTGTGTGTGTGTTGTGTGTCCCTGTTTGGTGTGTGTGTGTGTTCCTGTGTCTGTTGTGTGTTGTGTGTGTGTGTGTGTGTGTGTCCTGTTGTGTGTGTGTGTGTGTGTGTGTCTCTCTTGTTTGTGTGTGTGTGTGGTGTGTGTGTCTCTCTGTTTGTTGTGTGTGTGTCTGTCTCTGTGTGTGTTGTGGTGTGTGTGTGTGTGTGTGTTGTAGTCCTCTCTGTGTGTGTGTTGTGTGTGTGTGTGTGTGTGTCTCTCTGTGTTGTGTGTGTGTGTGTGGTGTGGTGTGTCCTCTGTTTGTCTGTTGTGTGTGTGTGTCTGTTGTGTGTCTCTCTGTTTCTGTGTTGTGTGTGTGTGTGTGTGTGTCTCTCTGTTTGTGTGTTGTGTGTGTGTGTCTCCTCTCTCTGTTTGTGTGTCTTGTGTGTGTGTGTCTCTAAATTTTGTTGTGTGTGTGTGTGTGTGTGTGTGTGTGTGTGTGTGTGTGTGTTGTCTCTGTTGTGTGTGTGTTTTGTGTGTGTGTGTGTGTCTCTTCTGTTTGTGTGTGGTGTGTGTGTGT
>VCAZ01000144.1:139751-147251 GCA_005784505.1 Bagarius yarrelli | reverse complement strand
TGTATACTCATAATATAACCCAATGATCAATCTGCACTGCTGATATAGTGTCAGTTCCACGGGCAGCGCTACTGATTCTGAAGGCAGATTAGATTAACATGGCAGCACATAGAAACTGAAATCTGATTGGACAATAAATCTAACATCCACACACACGTACTGGAAGCAGTGCAGCGAGAGAAACACTACGAAATGAAGAGAATAAACTGCTGGAATAAATTAATACCATTTCATGGAACTAATATTAGAATTTAGGGTGTAAATGTCGGTCAGTGATTCTGAACAGCAGAGAACTACAGACTGACCCGCACTGACCGACACTGACTGACACACAACACTGACTGACACACAACACTAACTGACACACAACACTGACTGATACACACTGATACACACCTAATTAAAATGTTGTGTGTTTTTACACATTAAATCTGTGATTTCTGTTTAACACAAATAACTTTGCTGTATGTTGCGACCAAAATAATGTAATTGCTGATTGGCTAATTAGTTAATTGATGAACTTCCTGGTTAGGGGATAGTTCTGACTGAGTTACAGAAACACGGTTGCCACCACAAAACAGCTGGATTAAACCCGAAAACAGCCCTAAAATAAACACTTACTTAAGACAACTTTGTTTTTTGTTGAAACTTTTTCTGAAAGTAATTTTTAAAAAATCACATTTTACAATTTATACGTTTAACCCAAATAAATTAATTCAATTCCTTTAACATTCAATGTTTATTTTATTCAAAAATTGACCCTATTATTATTATTATTATTATTATTATCAGCCCAAAACATATATATATATATTTAACATATATTTATATAGCAGTTTAAAGAAACAGCAGCTTTTACCCGGCTCCTGTGACGTCACAGTTTCCTCACTGCAGTTTTCAAACACGAGGCCAATAAACAATAACACTGATGTTGGTTTTAAGTTTTAAACGTGTAAATAATTTTAATGTCTATTAAAATGAAAAATACACATATTTTATTAGTATTGTTACTGTCCTGAATCTCAATGACGTCACCTCCTAGTGGCTCAGAAAACGAATCGACTCATTGAATCGACTTCTTTATTTTTAATGTTTTTTTTAAATTTAATCCCATATTTTATTACTCTGATTAATAATAAATAATAATAATAAAAAAAAATAGCAATGAATAATCTGTCTACAGGGAAGATGCTGTTTTGTGAGGGAGACAAAATCACAGCAGCTCAGAAAGATTTTATATTTTATACTGAATTATTTAATTGTATTTTTTGGACCATGTGACCTTATAATTATTAGATTATTTTAATAATCATAAAAATGGCTAGAGAAGTTAAACAAGTGATTCTGATCACACACACACACACACACACACACACACACACAAAATGCTGATTAAAGCATTTTACAAGCTTTTCTATAACACAATATAAATACTAAACAAATACATAAATAAATAAGCATTATGCATAAGTAGTTAATAAATTGTAATAATAAATAAAAATTTACAACAGTTAAAGTGCAAATCAACAAAAAAAAATGCACTTTTACTAAAATTGTCAAGCGATAATATATTTGCTTAATATTTGGGTGTAGAAGCGCACAATGGGCACAAGAGGGCGCTCTTAAGAAAAACCTCCTCTGTACAGTCAATTTCTGTCAGTGAATGTTACACATACACACACACACACACACACACTTTATGACGTAAGAGTGTTAAAGAAATTGACTCTGTAAATGCTTCTTTAAAAGACATTTATTTCGTCATGCAGAGAGACAGGTCACATAATACTGTACATACTGTTACACAGGGTACAAGCACATACATCACACACACACACACACACACACACACAGAACTCATCTGTGCTCAGGGTGGGTTTATAGGTCTGCATGAACAAGCGCACACACACACACACACACACTTCCCCGTATTTGGTCAGTACAGTTTGAACTTGCTTGTATAAACTTGTGTGTCTGAGACTGCAATAAAACACACACACACAGTTAAACACACCTTGTATTGCACAATGAGGTTAATAAATTAAAGTAAATTCCTTCAGCAAACACGACACACAAATAAATTAAACATGTTTGTTAAGTTAAACTGAATTTTTACAAAGAAAAAAACAAAAACAAACTTTGGCTCTGTCCGAAATCACATACTTTCATACTATATAGTGTGTGTAATGGAGTGTGTGAGGTGTGGAGTATATCTGAATTTTCCCTGGATGATCTATTCTTCTCCCCCGGATGATTCTGTAGTCCACATCCGATGGACACTTTACTGTCCCATGATCCCGTGGGAGAGAAACGACTCCTTATATTCTAAAATGGAGTAAAGAAAGCGGCGCCGCGGCGACTTTACCAGACTTTAAAGTAACTTTAATACTTCAGGATAAAAACATTGTTCATTCTAGTTACATTTCACTCCTTTATCACCATCACACTTTAACCATTAACACAGTCTATATTCACACCGCTGTGACGTCATTTAAACGAATCTTTAATGTGACTCAGGGAGAACGAGTCGTCTGGGAGAGTGATTCGTTCAGTGGCGCGTGCGGTTCACTTTCCGGCTCAGACTGCATTGGTTAACTTTATGTCACGTGATGAACGAACAACTCAAACCCGAACACTCGAAGAGTCAAATGAGTTAATCGTAGACTGAAGAGCCAAATAACCAATGAATGAATCTTTAGTGTGTGTCGTTTGGAGTGTGATTAAGGTTTGGAAAAGCAGTAGATGTGTTCGGAAAGTAACACGTAACATTTTAATGATATTTTGCTAAAATACAAAAAAAAGAAATGACTCGAAAAAGATTCGTTCACTTTGCTGAACGAGACTCAAACATCCGAGTCGGTAAAATGATCCGAACTTCCCATCACTAGTGACGTCATATGTCAACATGGCGGATCTAGAATGTTCCAATTTCATTCATTATCATAGAAGTGGTAGTGCAGTGGTTAAGCTGTTGGGCTACCAACTTTAAGACCAGGGTTCTATTCCCAGCACCACCAGCCGTGTTATCGCTTCAGAACAAAAAAACAGATAAAAGGATTTGTTGCGTTAGAAATGATTTTACATTTAAATAAAATTCCCAGGAAATATAAAGCCGCCTGTAGCTTTCTAGCGTAATCGCAGGCTTCAGCTGAAACACACACACACACACACACGACAACATTTATTCTTATGTAACCAGAAATATGGAAGGTGGAAGCTCCGCCCCCAACTGTCCCTGATTGGGTGATGCTGCATGAATGACAGTGTGATATCCTAACACGCGGTCATGAATGTCCAGCACTCGAGAGACTGTGTGTGTGTACAAAATACAAGTAGAGCAACTAAAACACACATATACAGTGTGAGAGAGAGAGAATGTGTGTGTGTGTGTGTGTGTGTGTGTGTTAGTGTACACACTG
This sequence comes from Bagarius yarrelli, assembly GCA_005784505.1. Taxonomy (NCBI): domain Eukaryota; kingdom Metazoa; phylum Chordata; class Actinopteri; order Siluriformes; family Sisoridae; genus Bagarius; species Bagarius yarrelli. Next base: position 143,832 of record VCAZ01000144.1, on the reverse strand, counting down.
TAGCTTTGAGCAACACAGACACCTGAAAACATTAAAATTAAAAGTACAAACAGGTCAATAAATAAATCTGTTGTTATATGCAGGTCTGAGCTTGGTCACATGACCTTACCATATGTGTGTGTGTGTGTGTGTGTGTGTGTGTGTTAGATCTACAGGTTCCCCCATCTCTCTGGAGGAGGAAACTGATCCAGCTCAGCCACTTCACAGTACTGTCTCTCACCCAGGAGAAACATCAGCTTAAAGCGGAGACGCACCTTCTCCTAAAACACACACACACACACACACACACACACACACACATACACCCACTACATTATTGTGTTGCATATTATAGGTACTGTCCTCTTTTTATGTGGAGCTACAGTACAGTGTGTGTGTGTATGTGTGTGTGTGTGTGTTTGTGTGTCACCTTAAGCGGATTAGCGAGAAGCATGACCTGTGTGATGGAGGACGGGGGCAGGACGGGGTTAAAGGGCGCCAGCTCGGCTCCTGACGGACTCTGAAGCTTCACCTTCATCGACTAAGAAAAAAAAAATTAAAAAGTGTAAGACTGCAGAAGTGTCTCCTAAGTGTGTATCCTGACGTGTGTGTGTGTGTGTGTGTGTGTGTGTGTTTGGGGGTGGGGGGTGGGAGGGGACCTTTGGCACGGCAGCCTGCAGCTGGATGTTCTTCACCGCGAGAGGAGCCGTGTTCAACATGGACACCACAATGACAAGGACGTCTGGTCTTCCAGGAGGACATTCGGAACCGAAGTGCAGGAGGACTCGCACGCCATCTCTATCATACGCAGTCACGGGAAGAGCCTTACCTATACACACACACACACACACAAATAGAAGTTTGTCTTTGGTATTTGTGTTTGTGTGTGTGTGTCTGTGTGTGTGTGTGTGTGTAGATCACACTGACTGGTTTTGATGGAGTCCAGAGGAACGTGCAGGTTGCTGAGGGACGCCTCTGAGCGCACAGGGTTTCCCTGGAGAATGTGCAGGGGTGAGCCGGGCATGCTGGAGCTGATAAACGGATTGGAGGAGGAGGAGAAAATGGGCGGAGCTGCAACACCCAGACTGATGCCAGCGGCCATGACGGGCTGATTCGAAATACTACACAACACACTGATAATTATTAGTGCCGGTTAAACACACACACACACACACACACACACATTCAATGTAAAAGTGACTTATTGGCCAGAATACACTACAGTTAAAGAAGCAGTTATCAGAACAGCAGTGTGTAGCAGTGTAAAGTGTAGCAGTGTATTAGAGGTGTAGCAGTGTAAAGTGTAGCAGTGTATCAGAGGTGTAGCAGTGTAAAGTGTAGCAGAGGTGTATCAGGTGTAGTGTAGCAGTGTAGCAGTGTATCAGAGGTAGTATAGTAGCAGTGTAGCAGAGTGTAGCAGTGTAGCAGTGTATTAGAGGTGTAGCAGTGTAAAGTGTAGCAGTGTATTAGAGGTGTAGCAGTGTAAAGTGTAGCAGTGTAGAGTGTAGCAGTGTATCAGAGGTGTAGCAGTGTATTAGCGGTGTAGCAGTGTAAAGTGTAGCAGTGTATTAGAGGTGTAGCAGTGTAAAGTTCAGTGTAGAGTGTCAGTGTAGCGTCAGAGGTGTAGCAGAGTGAAGTGAAGTGTAGCATGTGTATTAGAGGTGTAGCAGTGTAAAGTGTAGCAGTGTATTAGAGGTGTAGCAGTGTAAAGTGTAGCAGTGTATTAGAGGTGTAGCAGTAAAGTGTAGCAGGTAGAGGTGTAGCAGTGTAGCAGTGTAGAGGTGTGCAGTATTAGAGTGTAGCAGTGTATTAGAGGTGTAGCAGTGTATTAGAAGTGTAGCAGTGTATTAGAGGTGTAGCAGTGTATTAGAGGTGTAGCAGTGTATGTAGCAGTGTAGCAGTGTAGAGTGTAGCAGAGTGTAGCAGTGTAGAGTAAGCAGTGTATTAGGTGTGTAAGCAGTGTAGAGTTGTGTGTAGCAGTGTAGAGTGTAGCAGTTGTATTAGCAGTGTAGAGTGTGTAGCAGTGTAAAGTGTAGCAGTGTAGAGTGTAGCAGTGTATTAGCAGTGTATGTAGCAGTGTAGTGTAGCAGTGTAAGGTGTAGAGAGGTGTAGCAGTGTAAGCAGGTGTAGCAGTGTAAAGCAGTGTATGTAGCAGTAGTGTAGCAGTGTAAGTGTAGCAGTGTAGCAGTGTAAAGTGTGTAGCAGTGTAGTGTAGCAGTGTAGGTAGCAGTGTAGCAGTGTAAAGTGTAGCAGTGTATGAGGTAGCAGAGGTGTAGCAGTGTAAAGTGTAGAGGTGTAGCAGTGTAAAGAGTGTGCAGTGTATCAGTGTAGCAGTGTAGATGTCAGTGTATTAGAGTGTAGAGGTGTAGGCAGTGTATCAGAGGTGTAGCAGTGTAAAGCAGTGTAGAGGTGAGCAGTGTAGAGGTGTATTAGAGGTGTTAGCAGAGGTGTAGCAGTGTATCAGAGTGTAGCAGTGTGTATGTATCAGAGGTGTAGTCAGAGTGTAAAGTGCAGTGTATCAGAGGTGTAGCAGTGTGTAGCAGTGTATTAGTAGCAGGTGTAGAGGTGTAGCAGTGTATCAGAGGTGTAGCAGTGTATCAGAGGTGTCAGTGTATCAGAGGTGTAGCAGTAAGGTAAAAGAGGTGTAGCAGAGCAGTGTAGCAGTGTAAAGTGTATTAGCAGTGTATCAGTGTAGCAGTGTATAAGTAGCAGAGTAGCAGTGTAGCAGAGTGTAGCAGTGTAGCAGTGTATCAGAGTGTAGCCGTGTAGTAGCAGTGTAGCAGAGTGTATCAGAGAGTGTAAGTAAAGTAGCAGTGTATCAGTGTAGCAGTGTAGAGGTGTAGCAGTGTGTATTAGCAGGTGTAGCAGTGTAGCAGAGTGTAGCAGTGTAGTGTAGTAGCAGTGTATCAGAGGTGTAGCAGTGTGTAGCAGTGTATTTAGCAGAGGTGTATCAGCAGTAAACGTGTAGCAGTGTAGTGTAGCAGTGTATGTATCAGAGGTGTAGCAGTGTAAAGTGTAGCAGTGTATCGTAGGTGTAGCAGTGTAGCAAGGTCAGAGTGTAGCAGAGTGTAGTGTAGCAGTGTATCAGAGGTGTAGCAGAGTGTGTATCAGAGAAGTGTAGCAGTGTATCAGAGTGTTAGTCAGTGTATAGAGTGTAGCATCAGTGTAGGTGTTAGCAGGTGAGTGAAGTGTAGTAGCAGTGTAGCAGTGTAGTGTAGAGATGTGTAGCAGAGTGTAGCAGTGTAGCAGTGTATGTAGCAAGTTAGTGTGTATCAGAGGTGTAGCAGAGTAAAGTGTAGCAGTGTATCAGAGGTGTAGCAGTGTAGCAGTGAAGTAGTGTAAGAGGTGTAGCATAAAGTGTAGCAGTCAGAGGTGTAGCAGAGTAAAGTAGCAGAGTGTTAGCAAGTGTAGCAGCAGTAGTAGCAGAGTGAAGTGTCAGTAGCAGTGTTATCAGAGTAAGTGTAGCAGAGTGAAGTGTAGCAGTGTATCAGAGTGTAGCAGAGTAAAGTGTAGCAGTGTATCAGAGGTGTAGCAGTAAAGTATTAGCAGGTGTAGCAGTGTAGCAGTTGTAGTGTAGCTGTATCGAGGTGTAGCAAGTGTAAAAGTGTAGCAGTGTAGTGTTAGCAGCAGGTGTAGCAGTGTAAGTGTAGCAGTGTATCAGTGTAGTGTAGTAAGGTGTAGCAGTGTAAGTGTAGCAGTGTGTAGCAGTGTAAAGTATAGCAGTGTATCAGAGGTGTAGCAGAGTGAAGTGTAGCAGTGTAGCAGTGTAGCAGTGTATCAGGTAAAGTAGCAGGTGTAGAGTGTAGCAGTAGGGTGTATCAGTGTACAGAGTGTAGCAGTGTAGTGTAGCAGTGCAGGTGTAGTCAGGTGTCAGCAGGTGTAGCAGTGTGTAGCAGTGTAGTGTAAAGTATAGCAGTGTATCAGAGGTGTAGCAGAGTGAAGTGTAGCAGTGTAGTTCAGCATGGTGAGATCCTGAGTCATTATGTCGGGTTGTGTAGGATGGCCTGAAGTGTCTGTAGGAGGAAACGTAGTGCCTAAAGCAGATACTCCACAGGAGAACGGCTCAAGTCCAGGGGGAACCGGAGCCTAAGAGAAAGACGCA
>VCAZ01000144.1:92251-132251 GCA_005784505.1 Bagarius yarrelli | reverse complement strand
AAAACTTTAAACTCCGTATAAACTCCATATACTGAAGAAGCAACAACCCGTTATTACCAATATCTGCCAATAGAGGGCGGTAGCGCGCTACTTTTACAGAGAAATATAAAATGTAGTGAAGTGAAGTAGTGAATGAACATGAAGTTCTACTGAAGCACAGACCCTCCGTTACTTACATCACATTTCCTTTTTAAAGAGCCAGATGTGATATATGACATATTTGCGCTTTACACTTCTGGCCACGTGTCCTTGTCTGACTGGTTTCATTTATTATAATAAATATTACTTAATATCAGTGGTGGTCAGTGCGGGCCAGCATGCTCTTCTCTGCTGTCTAAACACCCATCAAAATCACTGACCTACATTTACAACCTCAAGTCTAATATTTGTTCCATTAAATTGTATTAATTTATTTCCAACAGTTTATTCTCTTCATTTCGTAGCATTTTTCCATCTTCTGATTGGTCAATCAGAGTAAAACTGTTACAGCGAAGCACAGACTAGTGAAACACGTCTGTAGCAATCGGCACACATTAATACAATTACATTAGAATTTTTACACCACAATGGCTGACGGAAGAGAAGAAATTAATTTGGTCTCGTACAAACTTAAAAATATGTTTTTAAGGCGGATTTATTCCAGTAAAGTTGTACATTGTGGTTTCTTGCTTTAATAAAAATGTTTTATTTTCCTCAATATGTGAAATGTCTCTCTGTCTGTAATTCCACGCCGTGTTATATTGTGTGTTTGTTTAGTATTGATGTGTTTCTATAATTGGGATGTGATGGTGGGGGTATTAAGAGGTGGTGGATCAGTCGAGTAAATCCACACTGAAGGTCCAGCTACCAAATGCACCCCCAGCTACTAAATAGTCTGAATAGCTACCGTTCTTGTGATTTTAAAAGAAAACATTCCCAGAATAATGTTCTTAAATCATTTTTCTTGTGTCACTGGATCCCACTGGAAAGTTTATTATAATTAACTTTAATTGTCTGTGTATTTCTGATCACTGGAATAAATGAATTAATCTGTATACAACAACTGAATCAATGCATGTAAAAGCAACACTTTTTAAATTTTAATTTCCAAGATGGCGCTGCAGGAGCAGCAGCTAGTTACGGCAGCTCTTCCTTCTCTTTTCCTACTTCTTTTCTTTTCTATTGTTTATTGGCCCGTCTTACGGGTTTTCTTTAATGCGGTCATTTTCTGTTGCAAGTCTGCACACAGGGAGACCACTTTTATTACTTTTCTTTTTTGTTTTTTTATTGTTTTTTAACTTTTTTGGGAGTGCGTCGGCGGATCCCCTCAGCTTCTCACATGGCTCTATTGTTTACACCAGAGACCAGCCGTTAGCCCTGCGCGGACCGGCACCTCTCTACACCGAAAGACCCGAGGTTCCACGTGAATATACGGAGGAAAACGGAGAGGCTGCAGAGCGGGACGAAAGCTCCAAGAGAGGAGACGGAGGTTAGTTCAGACCATATGTTCCTTCCATCATTATGGGAAGCGTCCGTTCCCTCTCCAACAAGATGAACCAGTTGACAGCACTGACCCGGCTACAGCAGGACTACAGGGAGTATAGCCTTATGTGTTTTACTGAGACGTGGCTGAATGAATCGACACCGGACTCCATGGTCGACCTGGACGGATTTAAACTGGTTTCGGGCGGACAGGAGTTTAGGAGAGAGAGTGGTAAGAAGAAAGGAGGAGGACTGGCGGTGTTTATTAACGAGAGATGGTTTGCAACCCGGCGCATGTCTCTGTTAAGGAACAAAACTTTGCACCAGGGACATTGAGTTTCTCGCTGTGAGCATTCAGCCGTATTACAATCCCGAGGAAGTTCTCTCATGTTATTCTGTTTAACGTGTATATCCCTCCATCGGCCGATGCAGTGCAAGAACACCAACAGGAGGAAGCTGGAGGAGCAGTTGCAGCAGAACAACGTTCGAGATGTTTGGAGAGGCCTGAAGACCATCACTGGCCACGGACAGATAGCAGGCACGGGGACAGCTGATGAAGAGCAGGGCTTGGCCAACAAGTTAATCCTGTTCTTCAACAGGTTTGATTCCAGCCCTCCTCCCCCCACTTCACACATCTCCAGTCGAGCGGGGTACACCCACCCCCACGCACTCTCACCACTTCACACCACCCCCCTCCATAACCAGCCCAGCTCTGCCCCCCACCTCCACCCCCCTCTCCCTAACTTCAGATCAGGTGAGGAGAGAACTAAGGCAGCTTAAGACCAGGAAAGCCGCAGGTCCAGACGGCATCAGCCCTGGACTGCTTAGGGACTGTGCTGACCAACTCTGTGAGGTGGTCACTTACATCTTTAACCTGAGCCTGAGTCTGATGATGGTCCCTGTCCTGTAGAAGACCTCCTGTGTGGTTCCGGTTCCTAAGACAGTGCACCCTAAGGAGCCAAACCACTACAGACCAGTAGCCTTGACCTCCCACCTGATAAAGACCATGGAGAGGCTCATCCTCAGCCACCTTCGCTCTGTGGTCAGCACCACAATGGACCCGCTGCAGTTTGCCTACAGGCCAAACATCGGAGTGGATGGCGCTGTCATCTACCTGCTGCACCGGGCGCTGACTCACCTGGAGGCTGCTGGAACTGCTGTGAGGGTCATGTTCTTTGACTTCTCCAGTGCCTTTAACACCATCCAGCCGGCTCTTCTGAGAGAGAAGCTGGAAGGGGCAGGAGTGGACGGAAAACTGGCTTCATGGACATCGGACTATCTCACCAGCAGGACACAGTATGTGAGGCTACTGTGTGTCTGAGGTAGTTGTTTCCAGCACTGGGGCCCCTCAGGGGACGGTGCTCTCACCGTTCCTCTTCACCCTTTACACCTTGGACTTTACATACAACACCAACAGTTGTCACCTCCAGAAGTTCTCTGACGACTCGGCCATTGTTGGCGGTGTGTCTGGGAGGATCGAGCTGGAGTACAGGTCAGTCATCATGGACTTTGTGGACTGGTGTGAGCGCAATCACTTGTGCTTGAACACCAGTAAGATGAAGGAGATGGTGATGGAATTTCGGAGGAGGACACCACATTACACACCGGTGACCATCCAGGGCTCTACATTGAGGTCGTGGACAGTTTTAAGTACCTGGGAGTTCACCTTAACAATAAACTGGACTGGACTTATAACACCGATGCCCTCTACAAGAAGGGCCAAAGTCGCCTCCACCTTCTGAGGAGACTGAGGTCCTTTGGAGTGGGCAGGCCTCTCTTAAGGACTTTTTATGACTCTGTGGTAGCCTCTGCTATCCACTACGCTGTGGTCTGCTGGGGAGCAGGCAGCACGGACCGGGACAGAAAGAGACTCAACAAACTGGTCAGGAGGGCCAGTTCTGTCCTGGGCTGTCCACTGGACTCTGTGGAGGAGGTGGGTGAGAGGAGGATGTCGGTTAAGCTGACATCCATCATAAACCCACTGCATCAGACTGTGGAGGCTACGAGCAGCTCCTTTAGTAGAAGACTGTTAGACCCTCCGTGTAGGAAGGAGCGGTTCCGCAGGTCTTTTATACCCACCGCTGTTAGACTGCACAACTCACCAGTCGCAACTACAGACGCACATAACTAACTGTAAATACTTTAGATTTTTAATAATGTTTATCGTAAATTGTTTTTATTTCTCACAATTTGCACTTTTCTATTGCAACATTTTTTTCTATTTTCCTACTTTGCACGTAATTGTTTCTGTATCTGAGCCACCGTAACAATTTAATTTCCCCAATCAATAAAGATGATCTAATCTTATCTTATCTTAACCAACGCACGATCGCAGGAATCCATGCACATGCGTCTGTGTGTTTAACTGCAACACACAGCCGTTCGTGCAGGACTGCGGCATGTTGAGGTGGTGATGAAACCAGAGCTTGTAGTAGGCTGGTTTGCTTTAACCCCAGGAATTCCTTCTGCCTTCTGTCCCGCCACTTTTTACTTTTTACATCTTGCACTCCAAATTTCCTACACCGGGAATAGCGGCAGTTCTGTATCTGTACACTGGACAAAACTATTATGATGATCTTATTATTATTAATATTTTGAACAGAAAGGTTGGATGATGATGATGATGATAATGATGATGATGAGGAGCAAGATGAGGAGGAGGAGGATGATAATGATGATGATGATGAGTGTGTGGGAGGAAAGGCTTTATTCTCAGGCATCAGATTCAGAACTCAGACATCAAAGGAAATTAACTGAATTCCAGGAAAACCTGTCGAACCGATGGATTTACACGAGTTTATTGCAGTGAAAAAGAAAGATATTGTTGTTTTCTATAGACGTGTTTTATAAAATTAATATTCATTTGTATGCAAAAAAAATTCTTTTGACTAGAATTAGAAAATCTGAGCATATCACAGCGACTCCGGGTTTTACATCGGCTTCCAGTTACATTTAAGATCGACTTTAAAGAAGAATTAATTGTCTATAAATCACTAAATAGGCTTTAAACTGCAGATAAGATTCACGAAATATAAACCGGACTAATTATCAGAAACACATCAGTTAAATTACCAAAAGTTCAACAAAAACAAGTCTGAATCTGCTTTTAGCTATTTTAGCTTTTAGCTTAAGGGAGTCTGTTTTTAGCTACTTTAGCTTCTAGTTGTGCATTTGCTGAATGAACACTTTACTATATACGACTTATTCTACCGTGTATTTAGATTTTGATTTCTCTTTTTTATGAAACACTTTGAATTGTCATTATTTATGAAACGTGCTTTATTAATACTCTGCTTAGCCTAATGCTTCATTTGCTGGCTGTTAATTGATTTTAACAGTTAGCCGTAATTCTGGTTTCTGCGTGGTAAAATTAGCGAGTGACTAAATGGGTGAGACTTTAGTTTGACTTGTTCTGAGTGAGTTTTAAACATGCATTTAATTTTACACCAATTATCTCATCTGGATTTTTACAGGCTCAACAGTGCGTCCATTTCGTGACTGAAAACTGCTGCATGCGACTAGGACAAATATTTAGGCGCAGCGGGACTGACTGAGGCCACCAGATTATTTACTTTCCTCAGTGTTTAAAGCAGTTAAATATCTGAGTTACACGAGTTTGTATAATTCATCTATAAAGGAAAAATAATGCCTGAAAATGTGCATGTGAGGGTAAGAGCAGTGCATGTGAGGGTAAGAGGGGTGGATGTGAGGGTAAGAGCAGTGCATGTAAGGGTAAGAGGGGTGGATGTGAGGGTAAGAGCAGTGCATGTGAGGGTAAGAGCGGTGCATGTGAGGGTAAGAGCAGTGCATGTAAGGGTAAGAGGGGTGGATGTGAGGGTAAGAGCAGTGCATGTGAGGGTAAGAGGGGTGGATGTGAGGGTAAGAGCATGCAGGCTGTGAGGGTAAGGGTAAGAGGGGTGCATGTGAGGGTAAGAGCAGTGCATGTGAGGGTAAGAGGGGTGGATGTGAGGGTAAGAGCAGTGCATGTAAGGGTAAGAGGGGTGCATGTGAGGGTAAGAGCATGTGAGGGGTAATAGGGGTGGAATGTGAGGTAAGAGCATGTAAGGGTAAGAGGGGTGGATGTGAGGGTAAGAGCAGTGACATTTCACATATTGAGGATAAAAAACATTTTTATTAAAGCAAGAAACCCGTTAACACACAACTCCAAACCTCTACACTACAACCACAACTGTACCACCTACAACATCTGGAGCAGTTCAGAATCAGTTTTTATCTTAATATTAATATAACATCACAAAAACATTACAGACATCAATAAAGTCTATCAGACATTTAAAGGCTGTAAGTCGGTGTTACCGGTCGGCGGCGCTGGTCTGGATGTGGGGAATAAACTCTTTCCCGCGCTGAGACAAGCTAGTTATCTTCAGGGTACCGAACTCACATCTACAACTTTACCGGGAAAATCCAAATTAAAACGTATTTATTCCGTCAGTCGTTGTGGAAGTGAAAATTCTAATCTAATCTGTGCTCGGCTGTACAAGTTTTACTCTGATCAACCAATCAGAGGATGGAAAAATGCAGATGTCATCATGTGCCAGCTAGCAGGCTTCGGGAGGCGGGTTTAAGAATCTGATTGGTTGCAGAAACAGTGTTTAATAATATAACCCAATGATCAATCTGCCACTGCTGATATAGTGTAAGTTCCACAGGCAGCGCTACTGATTCTGAAGGCAGATTAGATTAACATGGCAGCACATAGAAACTGAAATCTGATTGGACAATAAATCTAACATCCACACACACGTACCGGAAGCAGTGCAGCGAGAGAAACACTACGAAATGAAGAGAATAAACTGCTGGAATAAATTAATACCATTTCATGGAACTAATATTAGAATTTAGGGTGTAAATGTCGGTCAGTGATTCTGAACAGCAGAGAACCACTGACTGACCCGCACTGACTGACACTGAGACTATTAATAATATTATAAGAAAGTAATTAAAGAACGTTGTGTTTTAACATTCAGACAACTTTTTAGATCAACTAACTACGCAAAAAGACCCAAAACTACTGAACTAATCTTTACTTTGTTGTAGTAAATTAAAACAGTGGATGAGAACATGGATTATATTAGACACTTGTTGGTTTCACCACACCTACATAAAGTTATAATGAATTAGTCTTTAATCATCGTTATGTTGTTACTCTTGTTGGGCAGGAATGAGCAGCATCAAGTCAAACAGTGTAAACAACATAGAGAAGAAGTTTACCAGGGCGGAGCCTGCTGAAGCAGGAGCAGGTGGTAGGATAGAGAGATCTGATTGGTAAAAAGGTGATTGTATGACATACAGGTGTAAGTTCCAGCAGGGGGGGTCGGTTTGTTTGTTTGTTTGTTTGTTTACACACTCCACAGTGCTACTGATTTCTCCACTCTGATTGGTCCGAGGTGTTTCTCTCTGTGACAGATTTACGTAAATGCACTTCTTCTAACACGTTATGGCTGCCTGGCTTGTTTACGGAATTAGAATATATGAGTGTGTGAGCGGTGTTTGGTTTGCCCTTAAGCCAAATTCTTAGCCAACAACAAAAAAAAAGGTTCCGGTTAGGATCTGATTTTTCTAAAGGTCTTTGCATGACAACGTGACACTTTACAGCCAACTCAAAAATGGCACACACACCTCAAGGCCGTAATATGAGAAGAATTCAAGATTCTTTATCAGAATAAACATCAAACTCAAACACACGGCACGCTTTAATGGGTGTGAACCTTATGAAGAATCTTTAATCCTCTTACAGTAAACACACACACACTAATGCCCTACACACCTAAGGTAAGTGTTCAGAACTGTACATCGGACCTGAGAGACGGGACACCACAACGACACTTTGGCAATAACTAGCACCCAATTATAAGATTAACCTGAGCGGCTTCTTAATGCTGATGGGAAAATAAGCAGCCGAAAGTCAGAACAAACTAAAATCTGTCACAAAAACACAAAACTAAAGGTATCAAATGGGCAGTTTGTATATCTGCATCATTTTACATTCTGACTTACACACTTTCACAGAAAAGTGTGTGTGTGTGTGTGTGTGTGTGTGTGTGTGTGCACGTGTAAGTGATCTTATGAGAGAATGTAAAGTAAACTTAATAACATTCTTTCCAGTGAACAGGAAACGTTCCCACAACATTCGTTATCTGACTGTTCCTCATAAAACCGTCTCCCAACATTATTATTCCTAAATAAAGATTCTCCTGATTTTGAGAGGAAACGTTACTAGAACAATCTTTGAAGAACATTGTTTTATAAGATTTAAAGGTCCAGTCTTTAAGTTGGTGGAATTAGATGGGAAGGTGAACAAGACAGTGATGAGACAGTTATGATGTATGTTTTGGAGACAGTGGTGAGACCAGCTATGATGTATGGTTTAGAGACAGTGGTGAGACAGTTATGATGTATGGTTTAGAGACAGTGGTGAGACAGCTATGATGTAGAGGACAGTGGTTTGTTATGTTTAGAGACAGTGTGAGACTGAGCAGCTATGATGTATGGTTTAGAGACAGTGGTGAGACAGTTATGATGTATGGTTTAGAGACAGTGGTGAGACAGTGGTGAGACCAGCTATGATGTATGGTTTAGAGACAGTGGTGAGACCAGCTATGATGTATGGTTTAGAGACAGTGGTGAGACCAGCTATGATGTATGGTTTAGAGACAGTGGTGAGACCAGCTATGATGTATGGTTTAGAGACAGTGGTGAGACCAGCTATGATGTTGTAGAGTGGTTTAGAGACAGTGGTGAGACCAGTTATGATGTATGGTTTAGAGACAGTGGTGAGACCAGTTATGATGTAGGGTTTAGAGACAGTGGCGCTGAGGAAGAGACAGACAGCAGAGCTGGAAGTAGCAGAGCTGAAGATGTTGAGGTTTTCTTTGAGAGTGACGAGGTTGGACAGGATTAGGAACGAGTTCATCAGAGGAATTACTCATGTTAGATGTTGTGGGGGAGAAAGTCAGGGAGTGCAGATTGAGGTGGTTTGGACATGTCCAGAGGAGGGATAGTGAATATATTTGGTAGGAGGATGTTAGAAATGAAGCTACCAGGCAGAAGGTAAAGAGGAAGACCAGAGAGGAGGTATATATATGGATGTGATAAATGAGGAGATGAAGTTAGTGTGTGAGTGAAGAGGATGTAGAGAATAGGGTGTAGGGTGGAGGCAGATGATTTGCTGTGGTGACTCATAAAAGGACACAGCCGAAAGGGGAAGAAAAAGAAGTTTTTTAAGTTTTAAATGTTAGGACAAAATGTTCTTTTAATAACGTTTTTATAATGTTATTAATAATGAATATGTTCTTGTGATGTTGAGAAAAAACTCCTAGATTAGTGTTGTTGGAATGTCCTTATAATGCCATTCGTACTTGAGGAATGTTCTTAAAATGTTTAGAAAACATTCTTTTAAAACAACATCGTAGAAAATTCTAAAATGACGTTAAGCATTTATTGTAAAATGTACTCAGAACTTCGGTCTGTTAGCGAGCCACAGTTAAAGGGGAAAAAAAACAAAATCTAAACCAAAATCTAAGCTCTAAAATCATTTCTAAATCACTTAAGAATATCAGCGCAGAATTTCCCCACTCGTCCTAATAAAGTTCAAAATAAATCTGAATTAGAAATAAAATATTTAACTTTGTTCCAGACAAAATAGTTTATCTAATAACATTTGGCTGGTGTAGTGGGTTAAAGTGACCCGGGTTCGATTGTGGCTCGGGTCCTTTCTGGTCCCCCCCGTTTCATCTTTGTCCTATAAATAAAGACAAAATGCCCCAAAAAATCTAATAAAATAAATAATAATAATAAATAATAATAAAATATAACATTTTATCTATGTCCTCCAAGTGTTGATGTATTTGCTGACAATCCACATTAATTAATTATGATCACCAAAAAAAAGAAAATTTTTTGCTCCTAATCACAATTTAAGTTTAACTTTTATGCAATTTTTCTACACTTGAAAATGATATTTTTTTTGCTGTAAAACATCACAATAAACAAATAAACAAAACGGATATTTAATTATTTATTTATTGACATAAAATCGATAAAAACAAAAAGAAAATTCTACCCAAACAAAATCCGAGCTGAATTTTCCGCATGTTGTCCAAACGCAGTGCTAAAATCGATCAAGTTCACAGTGTGTCGAGTTTCTACCTGTTTTTCATGTTTCCTTTTTAGTCTTTTTTCTCCACTGTGATTGGTCAGAGGTGTTTCTCTCTTTAACAGGTTTGCGTTAATGCGCTCCTTCTAAGACATTATGGCTGACAGGGTAATTTTTGGAGGTTATAAGTGTTAATCCTGCCCCTGAGCCAAATTCTGAGCCAATTTAAATGCGTCATAGTTTTATGTTTTTCTGTAACATCACAAGTTCCTTTTTTTGTCTTCTAAACTCTTAAAGAATAAATAAAAGCAGGAGAGACTGCGAGTGTTTGTAGCTGCGATAATGTTCGGAAGAACAGGAGTGAATTTATAAAAGCTTTATAAAGATTTACGACATTAAATATTATTATTATTAGATGAACTCACTAATATAATAAATTAAAAGAAATTAGCTGTTGTGGTATAAAAGAAATAAAACATTGATAATTATCCTTTAACATCAAGACACAATTTTTCTCCTTTAACACACTGTAAAAAAACCCCCCAGAAATTCTGTATAAATTGACCAAATTCTAACTTTAATTAAATAACAGTAACTGCCACTAAAGTGAACTCTGAGTTTTAGACCTGTTAAGATGATGATTTAAGTCTCAGTCTCTCTCTTTAGTGTCTCCCATTTATTATTAATGATCTCTCGATTAAATCCCCGAGTGATTCTGAGTAACACGTTACTCCAGATCAGCGTATTAGTAAGTATAAGTATAAGTATATTCAATTCATTGTCATTGGTACATGTACAGAGCCAATGAAATGCATTTTTCGCATATCCCATCTTAGTAAGTTGGGGGTCAGAGCGCAGGGTCAGCTATGATGCAGCGCCCCTGGAGCAGGAGGGGTTAAGGGTCTTGCTCAAGGACCCAACAGTGGTTGACTTGCCGGAGGTGGGGCTTGAACCCAGGTGTTTCTGGTCTTCAGATTAACAACTCAGCACCTTAACCATTTGAGCCACCCTGCCCCTTAGTGTGTGTGTTGTGTGTGTGAAGGGTCTCGCTCCTTATGTTCTTGGTGACGACACATGTGCACTAATCCCGCCGATGTTCCTCTGATCCTCAATTCGACAGGATTCTAACACAACTTACTACATAAAGAAGTGGTAAAGGTGTTGGACTGATACCGGGAAGGTCGGGGTTCGATTCACAGCCAACCAAGTTGCCACTTCTGGGCCCCCAATTGCTCAGTTGTATAAATACAAATCTACCAAAATACTGTAAATGTAAGTCATGCTGTGCTGCTGTTACTGCTTTTCATTAATATCCTTATCATTAGAAGTCTGAAGGAAAACAGATGTTCATGTGTAGGTCGACGCAGGTCGCGCTTTCCTGCAAAGAAAACATCAGCATTTGTTTGTTGAGAATGGAATGCTGGGAAAAGCTGATTTGTGACCCTGACTAATCAGAAAAGGCGGCAGTGATGTCCTGGCTAACCGTCTATCCCACTTCACTGGAGTGTAAATAACGGATGTTAAACAAATATTTGTTTCTCTGCAGATGCAAAAGGGGTCAGAGGAAATGTGGAGATTTATCATATGTGCATTAATGGCGTTTACGTTTCGCCTCACGTTTTTTACAAATCGTTTAAGAATTTGTGCTCTTAAACTAGCAAAACTAGCATAAAAAATAACGCAAG
Source organism: Bagarius yarrelli (assembly GCA_005784505.1). Classification (NCBI taxonomy): domain Eukaryota; kingdom Metazoa; phylum Chordata; class Actinopteri; order Siluriformes; family Sisoridae; genus Bagarius; species Bagarius yarrelli. The sequence goes on along the minus strand of VCAZ01000144.1, from coordinate 120,989 downwards.
AAACGAAGCTAGCTGAGAATAACCTTTTGTAGCAAATGTATCCAGCTAGGGTTAGTGTTTATCATTCATTCATTCATTTTCTATACCCGCTTAGGTCACCAGTCCATCACACGGCCACACACACACACACACACACACACTCACACTCACACTAACTCCTACGGGCAATTCAAACACCAATCAATCTAACATACATGTTTTTGGACTGTTGGAGGAAACCGGAGAACCCGGAGTAAACACAACACAAGCACGGGGTGAACATGCAAACTCCACACAGAAAGACCCCTGCAGGGGAATCGAACCCGGGACCTTCTTACTGTGAGGCAACAGTGCTAATAATAATAGTAATAATAATAATTATTATTATTTTTAATTCAACCTAAACTAATTTCCTCACAACATTTCTGGATAATTATTAGCGAATAAAGAATGCCGTATATAAAAAGGTTGTGGAAATGTAAAAAAAAAACATTCCAGCAGCGTTTCGAAAACATTTGCTGTAACAAGAATAACATTAAGTTAAAAATGTATAAGACTAAAGAACAGAGCATCATTATTGATGAATAGGAAAGTTTATAACCTGTAAAACCAGTTCACTGGGAAAAAACCCCATTAGTGTCTCTGTAACGTTGAGGGAAGCCGATGTTTGCACCCGAGGTTAAACCTGCCATTTCAGCCCGAACTGTGTTTCGGAATAATTTAATCTAAAGTTAAAATAATGTTTAGAAATGTTAAATGTCAGTTGGAAACGTTGTCATTAGTGGTGAGGTTTCAGGAAGTTAATGTTGTAGGAAGGTTTTTAAACTGACACTATTTATCACCGAATGTTTATCGGGTTGCTGCATTTCAGAAACCTTCTCCTAAACTAAAAATGTTGGCAAAGTCTGTCTAATCTAAACACTCGGCATAGAACCTCCCGAAAAAGCAACGTTTTTCTGTCTTAACGTCATTTTTAAGGCAAGCAACGAAGCTACCATACCTTAAAAACTCCCCCCTTTGTGTGGTCCACCGGGGTGGGGAAAGGGAACGTCTGTGGAAAGGATTGGACCTCCTGCTGGGATGTTAAAAAAACGGGGATGTTAAAACATTAGCGTCAAAGACGAGACCAACATGGTGGAAAAATTGTCCTAAAACATGTCACGTTTCTGGATATTTTAAAAGCGATGGTGAATTTTTACAAATGATTTTAAGCTTAAAATCCCATCCAGAGAAAACTGATAACAGATAAACACGTTCACGTAAGCACAACAGGGACAAACCCCATCACCTGTGGGGAAAAAACACACTAAGAGAAAAAAGACAGAGAGAAAGAGAGAAACAGACAGACGGACAGACAGAAAAAGAGAGAAAGAAAGAGAAGAAGAGAGACAGACAGAGAGAGATGAGAGAGAGGGAGAGAGAGAGAGAGGATAGATATATAAAGATAAGACAGATAGATCAGGAAAGAGACAGACAGACAGAGAAAGAGGAAAACCTGGAAAAATTATTATTTCTTTTTAAAATAAAGATTTAGTTTATATGAACACACACAGTTTAAGGCAGCAGATTATACCATGAGTTTGTTATGCAATTCTTGCTGTGCAGCAATGACGGGGCGACTCTTTGATAAAGTAGAGTTTAAAGGTGAGAGAGAGAGAGAGAGAGAGAGAGAGAGAGAGAGAGAGAGAGAGAGAGAGAGAGAGAGAGAGAAGATAGAGAGACGAGAGAGAGAGAGAGAGAGAGAGAGAGAGAGAGAGAAGAGAGAGAAGAGAGAGAGAAGAGCGAGAGAGAGGGAGGCGAGGAGGAGGGAGAGAGAGGAGAGGAGAGCCGGCGGGAGAGAGAGAGGAGAGGAGAGAGAGGGGAGAGAAAGGGGAGACGGAAGGAGACGATAAGAGAGAGAGAGAGAGAGAGAGAGAGAGAGAGAGAGAGGAGAGAGAGGAGAGAGAGAGAGAGAGAGAGAGAGAGAGAGAGAAGAGAGATAGCGAGAGAGAGAGAGAGAGAGAGAGAGAGAGAAGAGAGAAAGCGAGAGAGAGAGAGAGAGGAATAGAGAGAGAGAGAGAGAGAGAGAGAGAGAGAGAGAGAGAGAGAGAGAGAGAGAGAGAGAGAGAGAGAGAGAGAGAGAGAGAGAGAGAGGAGATGAGAAGAGAGAGAGAGAGAGAGAGAGAGAGAGAGAGAGAGAGAGAGAGAGAGGTGAAAGTAGTCATTGAAGAGACTGAATGAACAGCTGTTGAGCAGTTCGAGTGGGGTTGGGTTACGTGTAGTGAAGGAGGAGGGAGGGAAGGAGGAAAAGACATAAAAGAGGGCAAGAGGAAGAGCGCTCCTCATTCAGCACTCGAGTGTGTGAAGTGTGTGTGATGGATGGAAACAGAGGAGAGAAAAATCAGATGGAGAAACCAGAGACACTCACAGAGGAAGAAGGAGTGACGATCCAGAACACCTGGTCTAAGGTGTACAATAATAAAGAGGCAGCAGGGGTCGCTGTGCTCATCAGGTACTCATCCGTCTACATAATTCTCTCTCTGTCTCTCTCTCGCTCTCTCTTTTTCTTTCTCTTTCTTTTTCTTTTTGTCTTATTTTATCTGTGTGCTGACAATCTCTAACCTTTTATACCTATTTATATACTTATATACTTTTCTCTCTCTCTCTCTCTCTCTCTCTCTCTCTCTCTCTCTCTCTCTCTCTCTCTGTGTTTAAGGTTCTTTGTTTCTAATCTAAAAAACATAAACAAGATAACAGGTAAATATTGAGACTTTCTACAACACATGGTTAAATACATGTGACAATTTTGCTATGTTTGTCTCTTAACTTGATTTTCTGATGATCCGATGAAAACGTTTCTATATCTTTCCTAAAGAAAAAACATTGAAGAACTTTTAAGGAAAGAAGAATGTGTGGCTGAGAAAACATATGAAAATCATGTGGGGCTTTTGTCCTGCCCTTTGAGATGTTACTATCATTACCATCGTACATTTGTTATCGTTGTTACCATCATTACCATTGTAACATTGTTACCATCATTCCTATCGTACCATCGATACTATTATTACCATCAATATCTTTTTATTATCATTATCATTTTGTCATTGTTGTACCATCATTACCATCTTACCATCCTTCTCAATGTACCATCGTTCCCAGCATACCATCATTACGATTGTACCATCATAACCAACATACCATCGTTCCCAACCTACCATTGTACCATCGCTACCATCATTACCATTGTATCATCATTACCATTGTACCATCGTTGTACCATCGTTGTACCATCGTACCATACTTCTCAATGTACCATCGGTCTCAGCATACCATTATTACCATCATTACCATTGTATCATCTTTACCATTGGATCATTATTACCATTGTTACCATTGTTACCAACATTCCTATCTTACCAGCGATAGCATTATTACCATCAATACCTTTTTATTATCGTTACCAATGTATCATTGTTGTACCATCGCTACCATCTTACCATCCTTCTCAATGTACCATCGTTCCCAGCATACCATCATTACCATTGTACCATCATAACCAACGTACCATCGCTACCATCATTACCATTGTATCATCATTATCATTGTACCATTGTTGTACCATCGTTGTACCATTATACCATACTTCTTAATGTACCATCGGTCTCAGCATACCATTATTACCATCATTACCATTGTTTCATCGTTACCATCATTACCCATGTATCATCATTACCATCGTATCATTATTACCAATGTACCATCGTTTTCAACGTACCACTGTACCATCGTTTCCATTGTACTATCGTTACCAATGTGCCAATTTTACATAGTTACGATTATTACCACTGTACCGTCATTACCACTGTATCATCATTACCAACGTACCATTGTAGCATCGCTACCATCATTTCCATTGTACTATCGTTACCAATGTACCATCGTTTCCAACGTACCACTATCATTATCATTATACCACCGTTACTATCATGCCATTGTAGTATCGTTACTATCATGCCATTGTAGTATCGTTAGCAATGTAGAATCTTACAACTTGTTCTGTGAAGAAAGTCACACACATTAATTAACACACTAACCTTTACTGAGAACGATTATTACTGGTGTTACAGGTTTAAAGTGTGATGCTGTGACTGAAGCTACATGTTTCTACAGGTCTGTGTCTGTGTGTAGGGTAACAGTGTGTTGCTGCTGTAGCGTAGCTGGGTGGATAAATAGAAGGAAATAACAGAATTTGGGATGGGTTGGATTTAGGGAGAGATGGATGTAAATGTAGGTAGATCAAGACGTAGACAGACAGAAAGACAGACAGACAGATAGATAGATAGATAGATAGATAGATAGATAGATAGATAGATAGATAGATAGATAGATAGATAGATAGATAGATAGATAGATAGATAGACAGACTAATAGTTGGCACTATTCATCCATTACTTTATTATTTTTTTAATACTTTAATCCTTTTATTTGTTTTTCCATCCATCCATCCATCCATCCATCCATCCATCCACCCATTTTCCATTCATCCACTCATTTACCTACAATCCATCCATCCACCCATTTTCCATCCATCCATCCATCCATCCATCCATCCATCCATCCATCCATCCAAACATTTCCCATCCATTCAATCTATAAATTCATCCATTTACATTCAGCCACCCATTTACTATCCATCCATCTATGTTTTAATTAGTTTTTCCTAAATTTTAACATTTGTGCAATGTTGACTGAATCAACAGTAACAACATGTAAATGATGGAAACTTCTTCAAATACATTTATTACATACACACACACACACACACACACACACACACACACACACACACACACACACACACACACAAACACACACACATGTTCCTAAAGTTTCAGAATCACTGATAAACATATCATATGAATTCAGGGTCACATACCAACAAATTCTAAATATTTTAACAATTTGCTTTTCTTCTGCAGTCCAAATGAAAAAAAATGGGAAGAATACTACCCGTGCACATGTCCGTTAGGTTTCCCTGGATTTACAAAATATAGAAGCACATATTTACACAGGACGCCCGTGTGTGTGTGTGTGTGATTGGGGTGGATTGTTCCCTGGTTCCACAGATGTTTTTAGTTAAGTTGTAATAAATTCAGCAGCAATTTAAAAAAAAAAGCTGAAGCACTGAAATGCCTGCTGGGATATTTATTCTTCACTGCAAAAACAGAGTCCGAGTGTAGAGCGAGTGATGAGAGTCAGAGTCAGAGTCCGGTCAGAAAAAAAAATCATTAAATCAAACACACAACTCAAAAAAAAAAAAAAACGACTACAAAATGAAAACATCAGAGTTCCTAACAGTCTGGAAAGAGGTTTCTTCTTCTCTTCTGCTCGGAGGAGTGGATAACAAAGAGAAGATGAGGAGATATTTATGATAAAGATTAAAGAGAAGGACCATGAAATTAACCAGAGGAGAAAATGCAACTTTCTTATCTTACTGTGTGTGTGTGTGTGTGTGTGTGTGTGTGTGTGTGTGTGTGTGTGTGTGCTTCAATAAGGGGGTCGGCATGTCACAGCTGGTTAAATATTATACAGCTTTCCAGAACTGCAATATTATCATGGTCAAACCACACACACACACACACACACACACACACACACACACACACACACACACACATTTTCTCCTCTGGTTAATTTCATGGTCCTTTTCCCTCCACAGATTCTTCACGAATTTCCCCTCAGCGAAGCAGTACTTCAGTGAATTTCGACACATGCAGGATGCGCAGGAAATGCAGGCGAGCGCGCAGCTGCAAAAACACGCCGTGCGGGTGATGAAGGCGCTCAACACACTGGTGGAGAACGTCCAGGATGGAGAGAAGGCAGCGTCTGTGCTGGAGCTGCTGGCCAAATCACACGCTAACAAACACAAGGTGGAGCCAAGGTACTTTAAAGTAAGTGGAGGTTAGATCTTATAAACACACAGACACACACACACACACACACACACACACACACACACAAAGTAGTCGCATCAGTTTCTTCATTTAGAAATTCAGACACAGTGAATAAAAAACATAGTAACTCCGTAACTCTTGTGCGTAATTTGAATATCAGCACCTGATTGGCTCTTCTATTTTATGACGTAACACTTCTATTCTCTGAACATTTAATGCCTGTTATGTCGCTCAAATATGATGGAGCTTCAGTGCCATGTAAAAAAAATAATTACCGGATTAAAGTTGAAATACTTTGATAATAAAATAAACTTTAGCAGAATAAATTCTGAGCGATACGAGATAAAGTTTTTTGACCTGTTCAAAAGCTCATTAATCTGTTAGTGTGTTTATATAAGTGATAAAAACACCTCTCTCCTTTACTAAAAAAAACAGATAACACAACCAATCAGCATTCACTCATTTACATACAGCTTTACAACTTTGTTCTTGTAATCTCGTAATTTTGACTTTATTCCCATAACGTTAATTAAATTCTCCAAACACAACGATGTTAATCTCATATTGCCTTGATTTCATTTTCAGTTTCAACTATTCTCGTAATTTCGACTTTATTCTCGAAATGTTTACTTTATCATTATGTTTTCGTCTTTAATCTCGTAATTTCGACTTTATTCTCGAAATGTTTACTTTATTCTTAAACTTTTAAAATCCGAGTCAGTTGCTTCAGCATGTGTTAAGTGATGACATTAACACTCCACTCTAATAAAAAGCCTTGATTTTTAATATCTATTTATTCAGCAACTCAAATATCTTTTATTAAATTCGGGGTGTAACGGCAACGCCATCGATGATCTCTTTACTTCCTCTCACAGATTTTGGCTGGAGTGATTCTAGAAGTTCTGGTGGAGGCTTTTCCAGAAACCTTCGGGGAGGAGGCACAGAAGGCGTGGTCAAAACTGATGGGTGTGATTTACTGGCATGTCACCCGGGTATACTCGGAGGTCGGCTGGACTTCCACTGAATGACAGAGAGAGAGAGACAGACAGAGAGACAGACAGACATGATGTCACTGCTATACACTATTCAACTTTATAACAACAATTTCATATGTAGGAATTATATTCATCATAGAAGATAATATAATGTAAAGAATTATTAACGCAGTTAAGTTTAATGACTGATTTATACAGAAATTTATAACAGGAAATGACTGTAAAGTGGGCGGAGCTTAAACTTTACAGGCTAAATGTTTAGGAAAATACATTTTATTGGTTTTTAAAGACATTTATATAATTACAGCACGATTATACTCATCATTTTTATCGATCCATTTAATCTAATAATGTCTGTGTTTTCTATGAAATATCTTACGTGGATTTAAATGTATGATTACGATGCTGATGTCTGTTCCGAATGGAAATCCGTCACCTGGACAGACGGTGAAAATCTGTTTTTTAAGATCAAATCAGACTGAAATTTCACCTCCATCAACATCTTCAGTTTTCTACAGAACTCCGAGAACACGCCGCCGGTACATACTATTGGTTTTAAATAAAACGAATAAAAATGAGAATGAATGAAAGAAAGAATGAGAATGTTTTATTTTTATACTGTAACAATTATTTACATTTAAACAGATAGAAAGAAAGACAGAAGAATAGATGGATTAATGGTATCTATTACTTTATTCTGTTATTTGTTCGTCCAAAATTATTTTTTAATCATCAGTCATCAATCATCATCGTTTAATCATCTCATTTGTTTTATCATGAATTTGTCCATCCATTCACCCATTTACCATCTATCTATCTATCTATCTATCTATCTATCTATCTATCTATCTATCTATCTATCTATCTATCTATCTGTCTATCCATACATCCATACATCCACCCATTTTCCATTTATCCACCTATTTATTAACCCATTAAATAGATAAATAGATAGATAGACAGACAGATAGACAGATAGATAGATAGATAGATAGATAGATAGTTAGATAGACTAATAGGGACTTACTAAATTCTGTCTGTATCTTTGTCTATTTGACCAACCAGTCCATCCATTCATCCATCAATTTATCTATTTATCCATCCATCCTTTCACAGTATTACTTTATTATTTGTTATTTGTTCCTTCAAAATTATGTTTTATCGTCAGCTCATTTGTTTTATCATGAATTTTCTATCTATCTATCTATCTATCCACCCATTTTCCATTTATCCACTTATTTATTCACCCATTAGATAGATAGATAGATAGATAGATAGATAGATAGATAGATAGATAGACAAATTTTTGTCTGTATCTTTGTCTATTTGACCATCCAGTCCTCCATTCATCCATCGATTTATCGATGTATCCATCCATCCATGTGTCAATTTATGGTATCTATTACTTTATTATTTGTTATTTGTTCCTCCAAAATCTATCTATCTATCTATCTATCTATCTATCTATCTATCTATCTATCTATCTATCTATCTATCTATTTAATGGATGAATAAATAAGTGGATAAATAGAAAATGGGTGGCTGGATGGATCTATCTATCTATCCACCCATTTTCCATTTATCCACCTATTAATTTACCCATTAAATAGATAAATAGATAGATAGACAGACAGACAGACAGATAGATAGATAGATAGATAGATAGACAGTATATGAGAGTAATTAAAATCTCAACCTGTGTTTTACAGCTGGACAGGTTTTATCAGGTCTCACATCTGGACATATAGAAACCTGCAGAAGACATTGTCTTTTTTTTATTTTACCTGTTGAGCGAATTGTCTAGTGCAAGTCTTTTTGTGCTAAACCTCAGCAGCCCATGGTATAACATGTATAACTCTACATTTAGTCATCAACCAGCGGCTCACCCACTCCCTAATTTCTCCGCTCACGCTAAAGTTCAGTATATTTTCCCGTGAGATCCAGATGTTGAATTCCAGGAAGTTGTGAGGCCTGGACATGTTTTTGATGTCCTCTGCTTCAGTGTAATGGATTCTGAAACAAGGAAACAAATTTGTGCAATTATTCTAAGACAAATAACAGCCAACAAGAGCCAACAAATGAGTGTGCAGTAATTTAGCAAACCTGGTGTGGAGAAGGTGAAGGAGGTGGAGCAGTTAAAGGGCTTTGGGTTCTTTTCAGGCTTTGGAGGATAAACCTGCAGAAAAGTTACCAAGCAAATCTGATTGCACATGGTTACCCCGAGTTTGTGAGCAGTGGTAAAGAAGAAGATCAGCGAATTGTCAATGATGTCCTGGCATGGGAATGAGTCAGTTCCGTTTGGCTTGGGTTAAATTTCAGCTGATGAGCTGCCATTTTTAATGCTATGTCTGCCAGGAATGTCGAGATCTGGGCAAAAGCTGTAATGTTCTCAGGGAAGAAAGAAAAAGGTCATCAGCATAACAGTGGTAGGAGAACCCTGTGGGACACCACTAGAAAGTCTGCGTGGTGCAGATGTTGTTCCTCTCCATGTTTTCTTCTTCTTCTTTTGGCTTTAATGGCGGTTGACCAACCAGCCATGTTACCTGATATAAACAACCATTTAAGTAGGAAGCAAACTACTACCATGCTGTTCCACAAATACCAGGACTCTTAAGAGTGGACAACAGAATCTTGTGGTTGATCTTGTCAAACGCAACTTCAGGAGGAGGAGGACAGATGACAGTTTGGATGATCTGGAAACACATGCAGACTTTTAGTGACTGTCAAGAGGGCAGACTCTGTAGAGTGTGTAGCTTTGGTGTCTTGGAGGTTGTTCTGTGAGAGGAAAAGAGACAGTTGATTACAGACATTGCATTCAAGTGATTTTGAAAGAAAAGACAAGTGATGTAGTTGTTGATGTCTGACTGACGGGTCCAGAGCATCATAAATATCATAAAAATAATTAACAAACCCTCTTTATAAACCATGGAGGAACAGGGAATTCCGACTCCTGGTGAACAGGTGGCCCTGCCCTCCACATCTGGTGGGTGGTGTCAGGGCATTGTGTCTGTGTTGTGGTTAATTCAGCCAAATTCTATTGACAGAACAACCCACAATTTTCATAAGATAAATAAATGCGTATAACGGTCATCTTTTAAAAAAGCGGAAGGCTCTCGGAGTGGAAGGTCCTCGGTGCGGAAGTCCCTCGGTGCGGAAGTCCCTCGGTGCGGAAGGCCCTCGGTGCGGAAGTCCCTCGGTGCGGAAGTCCCTCAGAGTGGAAGGCCCTCGGTGCGGAAGTCCCTCGGTGCGGAAGTCCCTCAGAGTGGAAGGCCCTCGGTGCGGAAGTCCCTCGGAGCGGAAGGCTCTCGGAGTGAAAGGTCCTCAGAGTGGAAAGTCCTTAGAGCCAAAGGTTCTCAGAGAGGAAAGTCCTCAAACAGAAGGTCCTCAAAGCGGAAGGCTCTCAGAGCGGAAGGCTGTCAGCATAGAAGGTCCTCAGAGTGGAATGTCCCCCAGTAGGTAGTAAAGATTGCTTAGCACATCACTGGAGTTCAGCTACCCAACATCAATGACATTTACCACGAACACTGCTTAAAGAAGGTGAGAAGCATCATTAAAGACACCTCCAACCCTAACCTCTAATTTACCATCCATCTATCCATCCATCCATCCATCCATCCATCTTTTAACCCTAACCATAGACTTTAACCCTCTTCTATCTGGTAGACATTAACAGAGTTTTAGCAGTCTCACCAACAGACTCAGGAACAATTCTTTCCCTCAGCTGTCGACCTGCTCAACTCCAAACTCTGGTGTTAACTGGTGATCAACAGACAGACAGACAGACAGACAGATTGACAGACAGACAGATAGACAGACAGTCAGAGTGACAGAGACAGACAGACAGTGAGACAGACAGACTGACAGACAGCTAGATAGACAGACAGACAGACAGACAGACAATAGATAGACAGACAGACAGACAGACACAGACTAGATAGATAGACAGACAGATAGACAGTAGACAGTAGACAGACAGACAGACAGACAGACATAGATAAGATAGATAGATAGACAGAGATAGATAGATAGATAGATAGACAGACAGACAGTCAGACAGACAGCCAAGAGTAGATAGATAGATAGATAGATCAGACAGACAGACAGACAGAATAGATAGATAGACAGATAGATAGACAGATAGATAGATCAGATAGATAGATAGATAGATAGATAGATAGATAGATAGATAGATAGATAGATAGATAGACAGATAGATAGATAGATAGACAGACAGACAGACAGAAAGATAGATAGATAGATAGATAGATAGATAGATAGATAGATAGATAGATAGATAGATAGATAGATAGAGATAGATAGAGATAGATATGATAGATAGATAGATAGATAGATAGATAGATAGATAGATAGATAGATAGATAGATAGATAGATAGATAGATAGATAGATAGACAGACAGACAGACAGACAGACAGACAGACAGACAGACAGATAGACAGACAGACAGACAGACAGATAGATAGATAGATAGATAGATAGATAGATAGATAGATAGATAGATAGATAGATAGATAGATAGATAGATAGATAGATAGATAGATAGATAGATAGATAGATAGATAGATAGATAGATAGATAGATAGATAGATGGATAGTGAGTGAATTAGCATGTCAGTGATTCAGTATATGAGACTAATAACCTCTGTGTGTTTTACAGCTTCAGGCGGTGGTGTGGTCATGGACAGGTTTCATCAGGGCTCAGAAGACATCATCTTTCTTTGATCCTAATGCACTTTGTTAAATCCTTTTTCCTGATCGGCTCTCACGCTGTAGCATGTACTATATTAAGCAAGTCTTCTTTGTGCTAAACTTCAGCAGCCCACGGTATAACATGCTAGGTCTTATCTCCGGCGACTCACCCTGGTGCTAATTCCTCCGCTCACGCTAAAGGTCAGTTCATTTTTCTGGATTCAGATGTTGAATTCCAGGAAGTTGTGAGGCCTGGACATGTTTCTGATGTCCTCTGCTTCAGTGGAATGGATTCTAAAACAAGGAAACAAATTTGTGCAATTATTCTAAGAAAAATAATAAGAGCCAACAAATAAGTGTGCAGTAATTAAGCAAACCTGGTGTGGAGAAGGTGAAGGAGGTGGAGGAGTTTAGGGAATTGGGTTCTTTTCAGGCTTTACAGACACATGCAGGGCTGAGGCCAAACAGCTGGCTTTCCACATGCTTAATTTAATATATAACAAAAATCATTAAATAAAACATTCAACGTTTAATGGTTTTTTTTATGTTATAAAAATACTGTATGTGATATGTGTATGTTTATTTTGATGACAATAAACCGGCTTCTCTGATTGGTTGCGTTTGTAGCGTATAGATGTGTATGTGGAGTAACGTTTAAAGGTAATTCATGCATTCATCGTTTAATATTTCTGAGGTTTAATATTAATTCCCAGTTAATTAACAGTGATAATGGCGCACATTTTGCATCACGTGTAACTCAGAAGTCTGGTTCCTCATCGCCCTCGGCTCGCTCATCAGGGACAATCGGGGACAATCAGGGACAAACTGATGACTGTTTCATTCATATTTAATAGTTTTTGTGACAATAACCATACAAATAAAAAAAGGGTAACTGCATTATTGCGCTTCACAGGCATTACTTCCTTATGATGCTGTTAAGCTGTATAACTATATATATATATATATATTATATATACCATATTTATATATTACAATTTGCAATTCTGGTTAGATGCTAACTGCATTTCATTGACATTGTCCCTTACTGTACTTTGCAGAATGACAATAAAGTTCAATCTAATCTAATCCAATCTAATGAGATATTAAATAAAATGACCCCTGGTTTCAGAATCTTTGCTATAATTAGGCAGGTCCTAAACCCCACCCAGTTACTGTTAAAAGATGCATTTAAAGCAGTTCTTAATTATTCTGAATTACCCAGCATGCACCTGGCCGGCTCATTTCACCCTAAAGCTGATCATCCCTGATCCTGCGAGCTAATCTGAATCTTAGGATAGATTTAAACTGAAGAGAGACGGAGAGACGGAGAGACTGAGAGACGCTTACAGGACGTAGAGAAAAAAAACCTGAAGACTGTACATAGTTACTGTACTGTAACTGTGTGTGTGTGTGTGTGTGTGTGTGTGTGTGTGACTGGAGATTGTGCGTCGGATTCAGCCATGTGCACCACAACAATGGTCCTGATCTCGTTGGCTGCACTGCTATACAGATGTTTTTGCAACAGAGCTCAGCTGTGAGTTCACATCTTCTTCTAATTTTCTATAAATAGAATAATATTATAAATCATAAAAATACTGCTAATTATAAACTATCAGTGCTGCTGATAAGAATATTAATAATAATAATAAAAACATCAGTTTATTAATAAAATACTACATTTTACTTTTTACTACGATTTCCACTAATAAAAAGTATTTTTTTTCCCAAAACTACTACAACGACTACTAATCATTATATTCAGCTACAGTATATCAATCATTAGTATTAATGTCACAATAAATAAATTACTTTATTAAAAATGACTATTACTACTACTAATAATACTAACAGTAATTTATTTCTTTATTGAAAAACTAGTATTGCAACTCCAGATCATTATACATTATAAATAAGCATTAGATTCATTTCATTAATTGGTTAAAAAGTACTATTACTACTACAACAGCAACAACTACTACTACTAGTTCTACTAATAATATAACTACTACTAGTACAAGTAACTAATAAGAATATCAGCTCCGAGCAGCGATTAAGGACCCGAGCACTTTCTGGCTTTAGCTTTTAGCCATGAAGGGAAAATCATCAGCACTAATTCTCAGGTCGAGTCTAACTTCTGTGCAGGTTTAAATCTTCTACAGATTAAATTCTGATAAAGTCTCATTTTAATGCAGTTCATTTCTCCGCTCTTCTCTCAGTTTCTAAGCTCAGTTCTCCTTGCGAACCATCGCTATTCTGTACATTTTACTGGAAGCGATGTTTCCACTGCTTCACTGAAGTCGACATGATTTACTGTTTTAATTAATGCTTCGAGATTAAAGTTAAGTTCAATTGATGGATCTTTTCATGGATCTCCTGCATTATTCTCCATCCACATCGACCGCAGGGTGAATTTTATTGCCTTCATATTAACAAAATTTGGAATTCATGATAAAATAAACTGCCTAAAAGGAGTAGAGACAAATAAAGTTCTTCCTCATAAACTTGGGTTTTTTTCCTAACACAAAGTGGAAGTGGAAGTGGTGGCTCATGGTTACGGTGTTGGATTACTAACCCAAAGGTTGTGGGTTCAATTCCCAGCTCCACCACTGCTGGGCCCCTGAGCAAGGCCCTTAACCCTCAGTTGTATAACAAGAAATATTGTAAGTCGCTCTGGATAAGGGCGTCTGCCAAATGCTGTAATACACAACAATTTTTTTTTTTTTTAAGAAAGAAGCCGAAACTTTGTACTTTGTTGATTCTTTATTGTTTTTATATATAAATGCGGTTATTTCCTGTTCTCATTAACTTTATAGCAGATAAAACCTCACAAATCTACATTTGAGTCAGTTCGCATCTGCGGACCGTTAGTAAAGTCTGTTCTGTATCGGATGATTACAGGTGCTATGGAGGAAGTTGGGCTGTTCCACATCCGCCCATGTTGGTGATCATCAGTGCGATAATGGTTAAACTCGGATAACGATACATTTAACTACAATGAACGATGTGAGAAGTATTTAAAGCTACTTAAAGTGCTGCATCATCGCTTTCCATCACCTCTCCCACGGGATCAGAGTATATCAGAGCCTAAAGCTTCAGACGCACATGCTCACTTTCACGCTCTATAGTTGGGGAATTGTGTGATTACAGACAGAGTCCCTGACTATAAGCACACCCCCCCACCCCCACCCCGCCCAGACACACACAGAGTTTCAATGAGATTTTCAACCCTTTGGACTTTTGGAGATGTTGGAAAATATTAAAGTAACTTAAAGTAACTTTCTCTCTCTCGCTGTAACCTTCGACACTGGAGACTCGTTCCACTATTGTTATTATTAAGCTTCTCCTTCACCATTAAGCGTTCTCCTGCAGATTATATTCTCTCACGGTTCTTCTGTAACTTCCACATGTACGTGTGTCTCCTGGACCAGACGCAGGCAGGTGGATTCCTGTGGAGAAAATGATACCAGGAGTACCAGCGATGATGGAGGAACTGAAGAGGAGCAGTGACGTGGCTTGATCTGATCTGTGCAGGTAATTAATCAGTTTCCAGTGGTTTCAGTATAAACTTATGACTTTAAAGTAAGGTTTTAACTTAAAAAATAAACAGAAGCATCAAAGAAAAAGAGGAATGTAAAAAACAACACAAGATCAAACACCACCGAGCATTAACTGTGTGTGTGTGTGTGTGTGTGTGTGTGGGTGTGTGTTGATGTGTGTGTGTGTGTGTGTGAACGAGAGCGAGAGAGAGAGAGAGAGAGAAAGGGAGAGATAACTGTGTGTGTGTGTGTGTGTGAGAGAAAGAGAGAGAGAGAGAGAGAGAGAGAGAGAGAGGAGATAAGGAACATGTGTGTATGATTACAAGTCTGGTGGTCCATGTTTTCCTGAGCAGGACTTCCTCTGGCTGTTCTTTCTACATCTGGACAAAGAGAGGAACACAGCTGGAGGAGGACAGGACAGGACGAAATCTGAACCTTCTTTAATCCGAACCATCTGCTCTGCTGAATCATTCAGGACTACAGAGGAGCTCCTTCTTTTACAGAAAAGCTCTAATCCCTGGAATGTGATCCTCTGTAGTCCTGAACGATTACGCATTACGAATTCTAAGGAATTTACCGTTAGGCCGTGTGTGAGGTTATGAGAGGTAAAATCAGCCAGCAAATGTGAATGCATGAGTTTTTCTTGTGTGTGTGTGTGTGTGTGTGTCAGATAAAAAGATCAAGAACATTAATAAATAATAAATAAATAAATAAATCAGACAAATTAAAAAACTTTTTAAAAACTGCCTAATTAAAACCTGTGCAATTCACAAGGTGCCCACAAGATGGCGCCATATATTGGCGAATCAGATATTACACCACTAGAATCAAATATTTAATAAAGATTTAATAATCAGATGCTTGGATTTATATTTTTTAAAGATATTTATTTCTTTCTTCGTTCATTTATTATTTCATAAGAAGTGTACTAAATATTACAGAGTGCTGAAGTGTACAGAGTACTGAAATATACTAAATATTAAAGTGTACTAAATATTACAGAGTGCTGAAGTGTACAGAGTACTGAAATATACTAAATATGGAAGAGTACTAAATATTACAGAGTGCTGAAGTGTACAGAGTACTGAAATACACTAAATATTGAAGTGTACTAAATATTAAAGAGTGCTGAAGTGTACACAGAGTACTGAAATATACTAAATATTGAAGTGTACTAAATATTACAGAGTGCTGAAGTGTACAGAGTACTGAAATATACTAAATATTAAAGAGTACTAAATATTACCTAGTACTGAAGTGTACAGAGTACTGAAATGTACTAAATATTGAAGAGTACTAAATATTACAGAGTGCTGAAGTGTACAGAGTACTGAAATATACTAAATATTAAAGTGTACTAAATATTACAGAGTGCTGAAGTGTACAGAGTACTGAAATATACTAAATATTAAAGTGTACTAAATATTACAGAGTGCTGAAGTGTACAGAGTACTGAAATATACTAAATATTGAAGAGTACTAAATATTACCTAGTACTGAAGTACTTTCTTTCGCTCGCACATTTCTTACATCGCCCGGAATCAGGCGTTAAATATCGGTAACATTTCGTAAATACCATAACAAACCATACAATGATCGCCATCTTGTGGTCAAACACAAACACAAACTTTAACTTTAAATCTAATTTCTGTATGAAATAATTATTTTACGTATTTATGTTAGATTTAAATTACAATAATGTTTTTTAACATTTAAATATTATTTGGAATGTGAACTTCCGAGTTTGACTCTTTTAAATAAAACGCTTCTTTACTCCGAGTACGTTAACGCGAACAGGAAATACGTCACCGGAAACAGGAAGCACAGGAAGCAGAAGCAGCACTGAAATTCAAATACTGCACAGGACACCGTTTTTATTGTGTTTATATAAATAAATATGGAATAATGAAAAGATCGATGGTTCGGTTGGTTGTTTGTTTTAATGTTCGTTCGTTTGAACGGAGGATAAAATGAGAGAAATGAAGAATATTTTAATTGAAGCACCGCGCGGGCTGCGGTTACCAATGGCGACGAGGACGCGCTGTTGCCGCTCAGCAGCTTGAGTTAATGGAGTTTATGGAGTTTTATGGCGTTAATGGAGTTTATGGTGATGGTGTGATTTATCGGGATTTCGGTTTTCCTCGCTGTTTATTATTATCATGGTGAGTTGCGCTTAACCGACTGTCTGTATCAGAGTGACTGACGGGTGTAAAGCGCGCGCATGCAGTAATATGTTTCATTAACCGGTTATAACATCAAACACCGACGATCGAAAAACACAACTAAGATTATTATTATTATTCTATTATAATAAAACAATCAATACACACCTGTCTTTATCTTTCTGTCTTTCTTTCTTTCCCTGTTTTCTTTCTTTCTCTATTATTTTTTCTTTATTCTTTCTCTTTTCTTTCTTTCTTCCTTTATTCTTTCTTTGTTTATTGTTTCTTTCTTCCTTCTTTCTCTATTCTTTTTTTTTCTTTTTTCTTTCTTCTTTTCTTTTTTCTTTGTTTATTCTTATTCTTTCTTTCCTCCTTTCTTCTTTCTTTCTCTATTCTTTCTCTATTTTTTCATTCTTTCTTTCCCAAATATTTTTCTATTCTTTCTTTCTCTCTTTCTGGTTCTGGACACTCCTCCTTTAGATCTATAGATCACTACACACCCTGTAGGTCCCTGTGATCGAGTCGTTACTATAGTAACCGCAGCAGTAAAAATCTGTGGAAGTTTAATGTGAAACTTTTTTTGTTCTTTCTGCATGTCAGACGTCCAGACAGAGAAGTGGTGTGAGGGGTGAGTGTTTTATACCCACCGTGTGTGTGTCTTCCGGTCTGGTGTGTATGTTTTGTTTAGATGTGTGTGTGATGTGTGCTGTTCTTTTAGGCTCAATGGATGAGATGCTGGGAGACCTGCTGGGAGACGACGCTGAGGGTACGTCCAGCTATGAAAAGTCACATGTGTGGATCTGATGATGTCTGGAGTTAGTCATGAGCTGTGTACTAAATATCGAGGTGTACTGAATTTAAAGAATACTGAAGTGTACTGAATGCCGAAGTGTACTAAATATTGAAGAGTACTAAGAGTGCTGAAGTTTACCGAGTACTGAAGTATACTTAATTTTGAAGAGTACTAAATATTACAGAGTACCGAAGTGTACAAAGTGCTGAAGTGTACAGAGTGAAGTGTACTAAATATTACTGAGTACTGAAGTGTACAGAGTGCTGGAGTGTACAGAGTGCTGAAGTGTACTAAATATTGAATAGTACTAAATATTACTGAGTACTGAAGTGTACAGAGTGCTGAAGTGTACTAAATATTGAATAGTACTAAATATTACTGAGTACTGAAGTGTACAGAGTGAAGTGTACTAAATATTACTGAGTACTGAAGTGTACAGAGTGCTGGAGTATTTTGAATGCTGAATTGTACTGAGTACTGGATTGTTCTCAACACTGAACACTTCTATGACCTGCTGATGTGTTTCTTTCCTCTCTGTAACCTCTCAGATCTCCCGGTGAAGTCCAGGTCTCCTGCAGGATCAGGCAGAGCAGTGGGCGTCTTCCGAACACAAAGTGAGAAGAGGTGAGCGCTCACGCTGAGACACGGTGAGGTGGAGCTGAGCAATAATCTGTAGAGTGAACATTCACAGTGGTTTGTGTTAAATCCAATCAGGAACCTTCTAGACGACGATTTTTTCAGCAAACTGGCAGAGGAGGCGGAGAAAGACGGGGAGGTGAGACAGGCTGCTGTGACAGGTCTTTGATTCCTAATCTGGATTCTGATTGGTCGTACCGATGGAAGGCATTTTTTGTTTCGTTTAATGAAGGAGTCTCCAGTATCAGCACCATGTACCAGTCAGATATACAGATAAAACTAACAGGACGGAGAACTTAAACCACTTTTTGAGGTGAGACAAGAACTAAAGAACAGGAATGAACATATTTTTTGTCTTTGCAGACCTCCGACGTGTCCGAGGCGGATCCCAAGGCTTTGCTGGAGAGCATGAAGGTGTCTGACTTTACTGTGATTCTCTGAATGTCTGTGGAAGTTCATGATAATTCATTAAATAAATGTAAAAATTTGATCTTTCTAAGTGTGTGTGTGTGTGTGTTTGTGTGTGTGTGTGTTGTCTCATCACATCACAGGACATGGATGATATGGATGCTGAATTGTTTGGCTCAAAGAAGAAGCTCAGTTCAGCTCCGACACTGAGCGGAACATCAAGAACCGAAACCAAATCAGGAAACAAAAACAAAAAGAATCGTGAGTTATGAGATGGAGCAACACCGTCTGCACACAACATATCTTTTCCTGTGTGTGTGTGTGTACAGTGTCTCTCCCCATCAGCATGTCAGTGTTTGTGTTTACACAGCGGTAGCAGCAGCATCAGTGGTGGAGGAGACGAAGCCCAGGGCTGCCCCCACTGGCACTGCGAGGAACTACAGGAAATTTAACTTTATGGGTGAGTTTTAAATCGGTTGCTGAAAACTGACCGGAATGCTTCTAGAATTCCTTTACCAGCGTCGCTTGTGTTCCTGGACTGAGACAAAAAAAAAAGCCTGAACACATCAATCACAAGGAAGTGTAAACTCCTCTGATCAACACCTACTGACTAATCAGAATTCAGAACTGACCGTCTGTTCGGGGTGGGAATCCTTAGGTACTTTATGATCTGATCCGATTCCAGAATCGACTCCTAATTACACTTCTTTCCTAATTCTTCCGCTGTGTAAATACGTGTTTACATCTTTACATTTTATCCAGAATTAGGGTTTTCATGCTTTTTCTTTATAGTGTATGACATCATCATCCATCTTAAAACAGATGATTCTATAAATGTTCTTTAATTAATAAAGTTCAGTGTTCAGGATGAACTGAAGCTCTGAATGAAACATGGAAACATCAGATTTTTAGAACGTTTATGAAGAACACTTAAATAACGCCGTAAGGACACACTGTACCTTCACTCAAGCACCTGTAATGGTGTGTGTGAAACCCTGTGTTATCCACCACGGAGAGCCGGCACAAATCCACGGCAATAAAAGCGCCACTGACCGAGTCATTCACTTTTCCTTTTCTTTAGAATCCGCCATCTTATCTGAATTTAGAATCAATTTTGGACTTTTGAGAATCGTTTCAGGAATCGTTTGAAAAAGATTCACGTTGCATCGATGACTTGTTTGAACAGTTTGGTGGTGCTGGTCGTCCCATCAGGAGTCCAACGCTGAGTGTTTTCCACACAAGTGTTTTATTAACTTGTGTGTGTGATTTGCGGTTAACGTGAGTGTATTTTTTTTCTTGGTCCGTTAATGCTGCATTACTGCAGACAACGATGCTGATGGTGCTGGTGATGATGATGATGATGGTGTAAAGTCACCAGCTGCTGAACAAGGTATCAGCAGATACCATAAAAGCCACAGGAACAGAACTTTAATATACTGAAATGTTTAAGAATAAATTAGCCACATATTCAGATCTGTTTTATGTTTTATCTAATTGGCGTGCGTCTTTACTCGTCTGCTGGTGTTTCGTTTATCTACAACAGACGATGTGGAAAATCCTCTGGACGACCTGCTGAACGACCTGGACGAGGAACGGCCGAAGAGCGCTCTATCAGGAAAAGCTGGGAAGCAGCAGGTATCTTCTCCAGCTGGACAGAAGAAAGAGGAACGAGGTAAATACAACATTAACAATCGTTTCTGAGGCAGTTACTGCACAGCATTCCTCAGTGCAGGAACATTGCAGGAACCAGGGCTGCAGTGTGGAATCTTTCTGGTTCCTGCTCCAGAGAAGTTACCTCTCAGTCGATAATGTTTAATCACACCAGTTTTAGGAAGGTTTTTGTACTCGTCCGTGAGCTTTTGTGCTATAAAACGCCGTGTGTTTTATGTCCCGGCTTGTGTTATAGCTACTCCTGCACCTGCGCCTAAGAAACACAATGAGTTAAACTTCGAGGACGCTGAAGACGACCTGATGGACGCAATGGGGTTCAGTGACACTCTGAAAGGAAGAGGAAGAGGACTCGTTTCCAAAAAAGAAAGGTGAGATTTGACTTTTATGTTATGTCTAATTAATCTTACACAGTTTCTGATGATTTTTATTTAATTAATTTTTTGTTATTATTATTGTTAATTATTATTATTTGATCTGCTGTGCAGTGAATCTCCTCAGAGACCTCGCACAAGACTGGATGAGATTTTAGGGATCGGGACGTCTTCTCACCTGCTGGAGAGACCTGGGACCGGCGCAAGGAAAGACACAACACCTGCAGAGAGACAGCCACAGAAGAGCTCGGCTGGCAAAGGTAACAAACCTGTCTTAGTGTCTCTGATTTTCTGAAAGGGACGTAACCCTCTGTGTCTCAGATTACTGATGCAGGCGTAACTCTCTGTGTCTCAGATTTACCAAAGGATGTGTGGCCTTTGTGTCTCTCTAAATGAAGGTGTGTGGCTTCATTTGCTGCATTCCCATTTAAAGAACGTGGTCTATATGAATGCATTTCAGTGAAGGAGGTGTGGCCTATGTGCTTTAGTAAGGTGGTGTGGTTTATGTGTCACAGTGAAATGGGCGTGTCATTTGTGTCACAGTGAAATGGGCGTGGCATTTGTGTCTTAGTAACGGAGGTGTGGTTTCTGGGCCTTAGTCGCAGTGATCGTGTGGCTTATGTGTGTCAGTGAAGGAGGCGTGGCTTATGTGTATCAGTTAGAGAGTTGTGGCTTCTTTGTCTCAGTAAAGGAGACTGGGCTATGTGTATCAGTAAAGGAGGCGTGGCTTATGTGTCTCAGTAAAGAAGGGGCTTTTGTGTCTTAGTAAGGGAGGTGTGGCTTCTGTGTCTAAGTAAGGAAGATGTGGCTTCTGTGTCTTAGTGAAGGAGGCGTGGCTTATGTGTATCAGTGAAGGGGGTGTGGCTTATGTGTGTTAGTGAAGGCAGCGTGGCTTATGTGTGTCAGTTAGAGAGGCGTGCCTTCTTTGTCTCAGTGATGGAGGCGTGGTTTCTTTGTCTCAGTAAAGGAGACTGGTCTATGTCTATCAGTGAAGGAGGCATGGCTTATGTGTATCAGTAAAGGAGGTGTGGCTTTTGTGTCTTAGTAAGGAGGAGCGTGCTTTTGTGTCTTAGTCAAGGGAGGTGTGGCTTTTGTGAATTAGTAGGGAGGTTGGGCTTCTTCTGTGTCTTAGTAAGGGAGGTGTGGCTTCTGTGTCTTAGTAAGGGAGGTGTGGCTTCTGTGTCTTAGTAAGGGAGGTGTGGCTTCTGTGTCTTAGTAAGGGAGGTGTGGCTTCTGTGTCTTAGTGAAGGTGTGGCTTCTGTGTCTCAGTGAAGGAGGCGTGGCTTATGTGTCTCAGTAAAGGAGGCGTGGCTTATGTCTCAGTAAAGGAGGCGTGGCTTATGTGTCTCAGTAAAGGAGGCGTGGGCTTTTGTTTCAGTGTTTCTCAGTAAGGAGGTCGTGGCTTTTGTATCTCAGTAAGGGAGGTGTGGCTTCTGTGTCTCAGTAAGGGAGGTGTGTGGCTTTCTGTGTCCTCAGTAAGGGAGGTGTGGCTTCTGTGTCTCAGTAAGGGAGGTGTGGCTTCTGTGTCTCAGTGAAGGAGGCGTGGCTTCTGTGTCTCAGTGAAGGGGGCGTGGCTTATGTGTATCAGTGAAGGGGGTGTGGCTTATGTGTGTCAGTGAAGGAGGCGTGGCTTATGTGTATTAGTAAGGGAGGTGTGTGTTTTTCTCTCTCACTGTAAATCTAAATGCTTTTCATGTATTGATGCCCAGATGTTCTATTCCACATACAGATACACGTCTGTGTGTACATCTAAATATTGTAGAACATTTTTATATCAGCAGAAAATATCCTGTTTTTTAGATTCTGCAATAAGAGACGAAGACGTAAAGTTCGGCTCGTACCAGCCCACACTGGTCTCAACACCAGAAGGCCGTAACTCCCGCAGACACTCTGTACGGTGAGAAAACACACACACACCACTTCCTTGCTCTGATTCTTCACCTTCTGTGATCATGTGACAGAAGTAATATAGATGATCGTTATTCTCATGTAGATTCTCCACTGAGGACATCAGCATCTCTTCTCCAGAACGCAAGCCCAAATCTTCTACAGCCTCCACAGTGACCTCCACGGTGACCTCCACACGACCCGGCCGCCTCACTTCAGACTGGCTCGGGCTGAAGCAGGAGGAAGACGAAGCAGAAAAGAAGGAGGAGGAGGAGCCAACAAGAGAAAGGAAGGAGTCCACAGGATCTTCAGAGAGATTAAAACCTTCTTCCTCTCCATCACACGCAGCAGGAAAAGCCTCAAGATTGAACGCCAAACCCAGCGAGGAGCTCAGAGACGTACCGGACTCTCC
The DNA here is from genome assembly GCA_005784505.1 of Bagarius yarrelli. Lineage (NCBI taxonomy): Eukaryota > Metazoa > Chordata > Actinopteri > Siluriformes > Sisoridae > Bagarius > Bagarius yarrelli. Next base: position 97,497 of record VCAZ01000144.1, on the reverse strand, counting down.
AGAAATTTACACAACCGCTTCAGCCAAACCAGAGCTTAATACGAAGGAGGACGAGGACGATTGGCTGGCAGGAGCTCTGAGTAAGAAGAAAGCTCTGTTGGAGGACAGACTGAAGAGGCAGGAGGAATCTCTGGGGCTTGGAGAGGAGATTGACACGTTCCTCAGGTACAGACAGATAAGCCAGAAAAGCAGTGCCAGTGTTTCTCACTTTAATATCTGAATCTGAAATTAGAAACTGGTCTCTGGATTGGTTTGATAGGACTCTCTTAAAGGGGACTCTTTTAATAGGACTCTTCTAATGGGACTCTCTTAAAGGGGACTCTTTTAATAGGACTCTTCTAATGGGACTCTCTTATAGGAGACTCTTTTAATGGGACTCTTAAAGGGACTTTTTAAATGGAACTTTCTTAAAAATGACTCTCTTAAAGGGACTCTCTTAAAGGGGACTCTCTTAAAGGGGACTCTCTAAAGAGACGCTTTTAAAGGGGACTCTCTTAAAGGGGACTCTCTTAAAGGGGACTCTCTTAAAGGGACTCTCTTAAAGGGGACTCTCTTAAAGGGGACTCTCTTAAAAGAGACGCTTTTAAGGGGCTTTAAAGGGGGCTCCCTTAAAGGGGGCTCCCTTAAAGGGGACTCTCTTAAAGGGGACTCTCTCTCTTAAAGGGGGCTCTCTTTGAATGGGACCTCTATAAAGGGGACTCTTTTAATGGGACTCCTTTAAAGGGTACTCTCTTAAAGAAGACTATGGATTTCTTAAAGGACTCGCTTAAAGGGGACTCTCTTAAAGACTCTCTAAAGGGACTCTCTTAAAGGGGACTCTCTTAAAGGGACTCTTGCTTAAAGGGGACTCTCTTAAAGGGACTCGCTTAAAGGGGACTCTCTTAACGCTTAAAGGGGACTCTCTTAAAGGGACTCGCTTAAAGGGACTCGCTTAAAGGGGACTCTCTTAAAGGGGACTCTCTTAAAGGGGACTCTCCTTAAGGACCTCCGTAAAGGGACTCTCTTAAAGGGACTCTCTTAAAGGGGACTTCTCTTAAAGGGACTCTCTTAAAGGGGACTCTCTTAAAGGGACTCTCTTAAAGGGACTCGCTTAAAGGGGACTCTCTGGGTGTTTTTTTTTTCTGGATGTTTTGTTTGTTATTCTGTTTAACACTGGTAGAATAAACCCACTATTAAAATTATAGACTCATCATTTCTTTATAGGCGGGCAAACACAAATACAAAATCATCAGGGGGGCAAATAATTTTCCCTTTCACTGTATTACCAACAGATTCTTCACAGAGACTTTGTGTTGTTGTTTTTTTCCAGCAAACGAAAACCCACCCCGACCCCCTCGTGGGGTAAAAGAGGACACACAAAACCCCCTCCATTCCAGACAGCACACAGGTATTACCATACACCATTACACACATTTACACCTCTGTGTTTATCTTATTTCGCTCATTTGTGTGTGTGTGTGTGTGTGTTTGTGTGTGTGTGTGCACGTGCATGCCTCCTTAGCCGTGAGTCTCTGGTGGTCTCTAGCCGACAAGAGAATTTCGCGCCTGCCGCAACAACCACTATAGGAGCACAACACACACACGGTACGTCCAATACAGCAGAACTACAGAAAATAAATATGAACCACTAATTTATCAGAAAATTCACTAGTAAACCACCAGAAATCCACCAGTAATTTATCAGTAATCCCATCACCAATCCATCAGTAATCCCCCCCCAGTGATCCATCACCATTCCAATAGTAATCCCCAGTAATCCATCAACAATCCATCAGTTAATTTCCCAGTAATCCATGACCAGTCTATCAGTAACCACCCAGTATCTATTACCAATCCAATAGTACTCCTCCAGTAATCCATCACCAATCCATCAGTAATCTATCACCAGTCTATCAGTAATTCCCCAGTAATTTATCACCAATCCATCAGTAATCCCCCAGTAATCTATCACCAATCTATCAGTAATCCCTAGTAATCTATCACCAGTATCATAATCCCCTAGTAATCATCACCAGTCTAATCAGTAATCCCTAGTAAATCCATCACCAGTCTATCAGTAATCCCCCCATAGTAATCCATCTATCACCAATCCATCAGTAATCCCCCAGTAATCTATCAACCAATCCATCAGTAAGTCCCCCAATAATCCATCCCAGTCTATCAGTAATCCCCCAGTCCCAGTAATCCCCCAGTATCACCAATCCATCAGTAATCCCCCAGTAATCTATCACAATCTATCAGTAATCCCCCAGTTAATCTATCACCAGTCTATCAGTAATCCCCAGTAATCCATCCCCAGTCCTAATCTCAGTGATCCCCCCAGTAATCTATCACCAATCCTTCAGTAATCCCCCACTAATCAATCACCAATCTATCACTAATCAATCAGTAATGCCCCAGTAATCTATCAGTAATTAATCACCAATTCATAAGTAATCCATCACCAATCTATCAGTAATCAGCACCAATCTATCAGTAATTCCCCAATCAGTAATCCATCAGCAATCTAAAAGTAATCCATCACCAATCTATAAGTAATCTATTACCAATCTATCAGTAATCTATTACCAATCTATTACCAATCTATTAGTAATTCCCCAGTAATCTATTACCAATCCATCAGTAATTCCCCAGTAATCTATCACCAATCCATTAGTAATCCATTAACCAATCTATCAGTAATCCCCAACCAATCTGTCAGTAATCAATCACTAATCTATCAGTAATTCATCAGTCATCCATAAATACTCTATCAGTAATGCATTACCAATATATATCCAGTAATAATCCAATAAAATCTATCAGTATCCCCTAATAATCTAATCAGTAATTCATCAGTAAATCCATAAATAATCTATCAGTTATTCAACATCATAATCCATAAATAACTCGTATCATCAGTTCAAATTCATCAGTTAGTATCCCCATAAATAATCTATTAGTAATGCATTACCCAATATATCAGTAATAACCAATCTATCAGTAATCCATAAATAATCTATCAGTAATTCATCAGTAATCCATAAATAATCTATCAGTTTATTCATCAGTATCCATAATCTATGTAATCATAAATAATATCAGTATAACCTCATCAGTAAATCCATAAATAATCTATCATTTGTCGTAATCCATCATCAATAATCCAATCTATCAGTATCATAACCATAAAATCATCAGTAATTTATTCAACAATCCACCAGTAACCGTGTCTCTCTCTTCCTCTGTCTGTCTCTCTCAGCTCCAGAGCAGAACCCTACAGCTGTAAACGTTGCCCCTGTCCAGCAGGTGTCTCTGTCTACAGATGGCCTTCAGCATACTACCTGCAGCACGCAGGTCTGCCTTCACATACACACACAGTCACACACATACACACACCCTCACACAAAATATAGACCAGGTCTCAGTAGCCATTTATCATAGAAATTAAATGCTAATTTTGTGTGTGTGTGTGTGTTGTGTGTGTTGTGTGTGTGTGTGTGTGTGTAGCTGGCTCAGACTCACACTCAGACTCCGCTCTGGGGTTTAGGGACACCACTGGTACCACAGGAAACCTACAGAATTCTTTACACTGGACAGGACCAGATCACACAGAACATCACACTGGAGACACACACACCCTGACTACAGCTCATACAGGAGACAGGACAGACGTACAGACACACACACACTCACACACAAACACACACACATTAGTACTACCTACACCTGGGAAATGACACAATGTAACAGTTCTATAGATTGGTATACACACCACACAACACACAGTACTAGACTAGGTATAGACACACAAACACACACAAACCATTAGTATAGACTGGTATAAACACACACACACACATTAGTTAGACTGATATAGACATAGACACACACGTTACATTAGTATAGACTGATTGCCACACACCCATATAGTATACGACAACACACATATTAGTATGACACCCACATTAGTATAGACTGGTATAGACATATAACACACACACACACACATTAGTATAGACCTGATAGACCACACACACACACATTAGTATAGACTGATATAGACACACACACACACTTAGTATAGACTGATATATACACACACACACACACACATTAGTATAGACTGATATATATAGACACACACACACATTAGTATAGACTACACATTAGACACACACTACACTTAGTATAGACATGATAGACACACACACACATTAGATAGGGCTATAGACTATAGACACACCACCATTAGTATAGACTATAGATATAGACACACACACACATTATATAGACCACACACCCACACACTGTATATAGACACACACACACACACATTAGTATAGACTGATATAGACACACACACACACACACATTAGTATAGACACACACACACACCACATTAGACACACCACATATAGACACACACACACACATTAGTATAGACACACACATTAGTATAGACTGATATAGACACACACACACACATTAGTATAGACTGATATAGACACACACACACACTTAGTATAGACTGATATAGACACACACACATTAGTATGACACACATTAGATACACTACCACACACCTTAGTATCATAGCCGATAGCCATATAGACTGACACACCATTAGTAAGACATACACTGATATAGACACACACACACACATTAGTATAGACTGATTATATAGACACACACACACACACATTAGTATAGACTGATAGACGATAGACACAACACCCACATTACTATACACACACACTTAGTATAGTACCAACACACACACACACAACACATATAGTATAGACACACACACATTAGATTAGACTGTATAGACTGATATAGACACACACACACACATTAGTATAGACTATATAGACACACACACACATGAGTATATAGACACACACACACACATTATAGACACACACACCACACACACACCCATTAGTTAGACTATATAGACACAACACACATTAGATATATAGACACACACACATTAGTATAGACACACACACACACATTAGTATAGACTGATATAGACACACACACATTAGTAGACTGATTATAGACACACACAACACATTAGTATAGACTGATATAGACAACACCACAAACATTTACACATCTAGTATAGACTGATATAGAACACACACACATTAGTATAGACTGATATAGACCACACACACATTAGTATAGACTGATATAGACACACACACACATTAGACTAATAGACATATACTGACACACACACACATTAGTATAGACTG
>VCAZ01000144.1:79751-82251 GCA_005784505.1 Bagarius yarrelli | reverse complement strand
AAGAAGGTTCTGAGATCTAAAATGTTCCCTGAGATCTAAGAAGGTTCTGCAGATCTGAGGTTCTGAAATCTTCAGTTTTTTCAGGATCTCTTGATTCTTCACCATTAGCTTTAAAGGAACAGTTTCACCCAAAAATGAGAATTCTGTCATCAATTCCTCTCACTGATGTTGTTCCAAACCTGTGAGAATTTTATTCATCTTCGGAACACAATGTAAGATATTTTTTCTGATGGAATCTGATTGCTCTCGGTTCCTTCTATGCACAGTAATGTAAGATGATGGACAGAGTCGTCCATGTGACATCAGAGGTTCGACTGTAATATTATGACACTGTTTAATCGACGGCACTGATCCGAATCCGGCGTGATCACACGGAACACCTCACACTGCATGAAACTATCTACTGAGCTTTAACACCTTTTTAAAAATAAAAAACCAAAAACCAAAACTCCACCCGTGTAGATTCCGATAGCTATCATACACCGTGTGTTTTTTCACATTTTCAAAACACCGAGTGCAAAAAAGGCGGCGTGCATGTGTTCAGTGTCATCAGGCCGGTTTGGATCAGCGCCGTCACGTAGCCGCATAATCCAGCGTAATGACGACGTTACACACATACAGTACATGGGGTCACATAAGGGGGCCGTTACTCAGGGGCCTTTAAGGGGAGAACAAGGGGGTTCAACTCACTCGGGGCCCAACAGTGGCAACTTGGTGATGCTGGGAATTAAACCTCAATCTTCCAATTAGCAGTCCAACACCTTAACCACTGCACCACCATTTCAGTAATGTGGTAGTTACATTACTGTCTATGGAAGGATCAGAGAGCCACCAGATTTCATCAGAAATATCTTATACAACACCAAGGGGAGGAATTAATAAGATCATTTTCATTTTGGGGTAAACTGTTCATTTAAATTCTTTATTAGCAATTTCAGCATTATCTTCATACAGAATTTGGGCTCGACTCTGCAGTCACCCTGTGTGTGTGTGTGTGTGTGTGTGCGTGTGCTAAAAGTCACTGGGAGGAAAAGAGCTGGAGGTCCTCACACTAATGTGCACTCAGAATGAATGCCGTGTCGGCTGGCGTGTGTCTCAGGGGTCTTAGTGAGAATTTAACTAGCTCGAACTCAGGCAGATGTTTTCTGCTTATTCTTCTGTCTCATGAGTCTTCCTGCCATCAATAATGTTCTTATGGTGCTAACAGTTAAGGAAAATGTCCTTGAGCGAGGAAACAAAACGATCTGCAGTGTAAGACGAGAAGAGAAGTGGCAAATCGGAGTCACGTGAATAATCCGAGAATCCTCTGCTCTGATTCGCTGGAACACCAATGCCGGAGCTGCTAAAGTTTCTCCTCATCCACTGTATCGTCTGGGATGATGAAGTTTCCACCAGCTGAGGAAGAAACGTCAGCGTTCTTTTTGTTTTAGTTCCAATCTCCGGAAGGTTTTTTTTTTCAGTCTAATTATCTTTATGTTGTTCATCAAACGGGCTCGACTATACGGGTGGGGGTTGGGTGGCTCTACGGGGGCCCCAGGCAGAGTTTAGCTCTATAGGGGGGTCATCCTATCTAAAGGGGAAGGTGGGAGGAAATATATTGTAAATATAAGTGTCTTTATTTGTCATATAAACTCTACAGCACAGTGAAATCTGTTTCTTTGCATATCCCATCTCAAAAAGTTGGGGTTGGAACGCAGGGTCAGTTATGATGCAGGAGCAGGAAGGGTTCAGGGTCTTGCTCAAGGACCCGACAGTGGTAGACTGGTGTTGGTGGGTCTTAAACCCTGGTTTTCTGGTCTTCTAATCATCAACTCAGCACTTTAACCATTTCAGCCATCACTGCTTCACTACCCTAATTTGGCACAGGTCCAGAAAACGTGACAACAGCGTGATAATAGTGAAACAACTGGTGGTCGGTGGTCACTTGGCCCAATGACCTTCCATAGTAAATTTTGCAGTATTAACCCCCTGTAGTATCATTATATCTGGCTGCCATGCTGTGCATTACATACGTAATCTTGCACACATCGTAGGTCGAGTGTCTTTTTTTATATTATTTTTTTATACTATAAAATATTTATTTTGCTAAAATGTTTATTTTTGGGGAATTAAACAACGGTCTTCTACTCAGTAACAAAGCATCGTAGTTCATTGTGTGTAATGAATTAACACTCCACACAGGTGTAAATGCACCTTGGAAATATCTCCATCAGCATCTTTTTATAGCGCCTCTGTTGCCAAGCTGAACCGGAGCTGATGTAAGATTGGGCGGCTGAAATGCGAGACGTAGCAACACCGCGGGTTTATTACAACCACATGCTAATCAGCGCACACGACACTCGGTTGGTTGTCGATTGTTTGCTGTGTCGTGTTGTGTCGTATTGGATCAATTGTAGTCAGGATGAAGATCGTTGTTGTTGACTGAAGCCCCTCCCCCCACCCATCACCCATCGGCTGCGAGCACATCGACAGCTTTTAGCGTGCGGGTTTCTGATGTGAA
>VCAZ01000144.1:32251-77251 GCA_005784505.1 Bagarius yarrelli | reverse complement strand
GATAAGGACGTCAAAAGTCAGGGGTTTGTTTAATCGAAAACTAAATCTTGGGCACTATCTTGAGTGTCAGCTGGTCCTGATCTTGGAGCTGGACATGTCACACTGTATGAGATCCTGAGATAAATGAACACCCTGAGTTTGGTAGCAGAATGTGAGATGAAGCGTGTTCTCTACATCAGATTGTTTGATGAAGATCCTCATTAGATCTGCGACTGGAGAAAACGACTACATTCTGCTTATCATCCATCATCACGATCTGCTGGATATCAGCTGGTGCACAGAAAGAAAACTGAATGCCTGTAAGATAAACCTCACAGCATCTCTGTAATGAACTGGAACAAGACTGATCACCCTGTGATCCTGTACGTCACAATCCACCTGATTACAGCAACAGAGAACATGACATAATCCAAAATCAAAAACTTTCATACTATATCGTATATCTGAATCCCAGATGCGGGGCGGAACAGATTACATTTACTTGAGTACATCTTTTGGGTAACTTTTTCTTTGTAGTATATCTAATGATGAGTACCTTTACTCTTACTCAAGTACATTTTTATTGAAAAAACTTTATTTCCCTACATTTGACAGCATGAAGTGTGTACTAATTCAATTATAATACCTTATTAAGGAGTATGTGATTTCAGCGAAGACGGGTATTATGGGATGGGCTTTTGTTTTATCGTATGATGTCATGTATTTTACTTGAACATTACTGTAATTATCATTTCATTCTTTAAATTGAAGTCAGTGTACATTAGTATATTTAAAGTTTCTTTTATTCTTGCAATCTCTGGATCTTTCCTGAAGCGACTCATTTGCTCCGTACGTTGATTTGGTACTTTTTTTGTCATTCGTTATAGAAAAGCGATCAGTATGTTCAACACCGCGAGTCTCCATCTGTCCCACACCGCCGGAGAGATATAACACCGAGCTGTGCCGAAAAAACCAAGCCTGATTAAAATTCCTTAAAAATGGAAGATGTGTTAAATAATTGATACATAATGACACTCCAGTCATGTGGATTTGGTGTCTCTCTGTCTCAGGTGTGTGTGGTGTGTGTGTGTGTGTGTGTGTCTGTAACTCTTTCAGGTGTTGAGTTCAGCCGAGTGTGTGTCAGCCGGAGTGTGATGGTGTTGGTGAATCCTCAGAGTGGACGAGGCCAAGCTATGTCTCTCTACACCGGCCCTGTACTGAGCATGCTCACTGAGGCAAACATCTCTCACACACTTATCACCACAGGTCTGTCTGTGTCCCTTACACACACTTCACCACACACACACGTCGAGAAACTTCTCAAGCGAAAGTTATTGATTTACCGACTCACAATGTGTCGTCACGGGGTAATGAAACCAACCCAAATCTGTCATGACTCTGTTAGTGACCCCTGGTCGCGGGAGAACTTCGTCTCCATCAGGACGGAACAGACTGCCGCTAAATATAGAGCCGATATTTTTAACCCATGGCCATTTTTAGGCAGATGTGATGTATTAATTCACCGACAGAGAAAAGGAGTGATGGTAAAGCAGGTCGATGGTTCTGGTCTGCAGTATTTATGGAATGTTCGGAGACAGCGGCTGATTGTTCTCTCATCTCCTGATACTTTACTTAAAACAGTAATATTGTATAATATTTGTATTGTTAAAAAATAGTGCGTAAAAAAGGACTACTGATTAGAAGGTTGTGAGTTTAAATCCTAGGACCACCGAACTGCTATCTGACATGCACAGACAGCTGTGAACGTATTTAAAGTCAGAGTTGTGAAAGTTGTGCTTTTAATCCCAAGACCAACAGGATGGTCAAGGACCCAACAGTCTTAGACTGGCAGCGGTGGGGTTTGAACCCCTGGTCTTCCCTCCAGAGAGCTCTAATAGGGCAATTTATATGCATAGGACACAGGAAATGTAACAACAAATTTATTACCTCAACCACCAAAGGTTAAAGATTTTAAGTTTAAAGCTTAAAGATGACCTGTCCAGGGTGACCCCTGCCTTTCGCCCAATGACAAATGGGATAGGCTCCATTGGAACCCCTATAACGCTGATATAGACATCGGATGGATGTAGTTTCAGCATAGGGTCAGCATAGGGTCCTTGAGCTAAGACCCTTACAGCCCAATGGCAGAGTTTTATACATAAGTCTTTGAATGTTGGTTGAAGACCACCAGTGACGTTAACCAGATACAATGAATATTCTTTCCACCAACCAGCTGCCAGGGATGCGTCTTGATTCGTACAACACTGAGCGCTCTTATATGCTCATTTATATGCACAGGACACTGGGAATGTCACAGCACAGAAAATGATTCATTACCCTAAGCACAGAGATATGACAGATATGAGGCTTGTAATTTTGAAAGAGTAGTGGTAGCTTGGTGGTTATCTTGTTTGACTGCTGATCGGTAGATTATATGTTCAGTTCCCAGCACAGATACTGTTGGGCATCTGAGCAAAGTCTTTAACCCCTAAACCAGTCAGCTGAATTTTACAAAGTTAGGTAACTGTAAGTCGTTTTGTATAAGGGGCTTCTGCTAAATGGCAGAAATGTAAATGTGAATCCCAGGATAACCAAACTGCCACCACTGGACCCTTAAGCGAGGCCCTTACATTCCAATGGCTCAGTTGTATAAAACAACTAAAAATGTAAAATGTAGATAAGGATAATACTGGTAAATGCTATAAAGGTACATTCATGTGTGTAAATGTTACACCTCTATATTCTATCCATATACCTCTGTACATTATTTACCCCCACCTCTGTAACTATCAACCCCATACCCTATTTATTACACTGATATTTACTGTAAATAAGCCACTTATGCACTTCTGGTTAGATGCTATAACTGCATTTCATTGGCTCTGTACACGTACCTTACACAATGACAATAAAGTTATATCTAATCTAATCTAAATTGCTGCTACATTCATGCTGCGATTATTATATTTGATTAGAATTTAAAAACAAGCTCAAACAGTCCAAATGACCAGATGTGTAATTTAGTGGAAAATAGAGTAGCCATTGATTAAACTGTCAGTGTGTTCGAGCTGATGTGTGCAGCGGGTCGATCCTAAAGACTCCTATTTCTTCACTAGAACTAAGAGACTCACACCCCTTTTCCAGCAGGACAATGTCCCTGTGCACAAATCCCTGATCTCCACTAAGACATGCTGTGTTCTGGATGTTTTGGAGTAGAAGAACTCTCATGACCTGTACAGAGTCCTGATTCTGACTGAACCCCTTTAAACTGACCTTTGGGATGAACTGGAACCCCAACTGAACCCCAGACCTCCTCAACCTCAACATCAGTGTCTGATCTCATGACCCAATCTACTGGAAAAGCTAAACAGCAGGCTGAGGGTGATTATAGGAGGGATAGTGAGACTAACATCTGGAATAGGATGTGGAAAAAAACAAATAGATGTGAAAAGCGGGTGACCCAATACTTTTGACCACACTGTGCATTATGGTGGTGTATATTAAAACTTAGGCTTGGAACATTATTTGCAGTAAGACCATGTGACTCGCTCGGATAAAAATGCTGTAATGTAATAACAGGACACACAGTTCAGCTTGTCCTCTGCTGCGATAAACAGCTTCTATTTTTTTTAATGGAAAATAGAGACAGCAGCTCAGGTTTAATACAGAGGCAGGCGACTGATCAGAAAATAATGAACACACACACTGACACACTGCTGACTCAGCACTTCCTCGCTATACGAGTGTTCTTCTGGTCTCTTTATCACTTCTACTGTCCTTAAGTAGGAACATTTCAATCCCATATCCCTTCCTTTCTCTTTATTTAGTGTGCGGGTGTATTTTAAGGTCATATGATTATATGATTGACACACAATTACAAACGTTGCATTGTGAAATATAAAGAAAGTTTGTTTTTCTCTCCTCAGAGCATCGAAATCATGCACGAGAGTTGGTGAGAAATGCTGATCTGTCACAGTGGAGCGCCATCGTCATCCTGTCAGGGGACGGTCTTCTGTTTGAGGTGGGTGTTTCTTTCTTCCTGTTTGTGTGTGTGTGTGTGTGTGTGTGTATGTGTGGTAGACAATAAGTTGGCAGATTTGTCCTGCAGGTGATCAATGGTTTGATGGAGAGGGAAGACTGGGACGAAGCAATCCGTATTCCGCTTGGCATTCTTCCTGGAGGATCTGGCAACGCGCTGGCCGCGTCAGTGCACCATTACACCCAGTAAGCATTAACATGACACATCCACACAGTTTAGTTTGATTCGAATTTGTGTTGTAGGACACAGACTGGAAATCTGCTGCTTCTGTACATTTAGTAGATGCTGTCTCTTGTGACTTATGTTAATAATACTAACCAGTCACTAAAAAACTAAGCTAAGCTTCTGCAATAACTCACAATAGCTGCGTTGATACTGAGACTTTCTTCTACTAATGTCCTTCCAAAGTTTTCCATAGATATGGTTTATTTACTGAACCGAAATATGACCGGTATCCTAACGCTTGCATTGACTACCTGGTCTGGTTCAGTGTGACGTCAGCCTGCAGACCACCACTATCCTTCAACGGGAATAATCAATAAATCCGAAGAAAATAAAGTGGATTCGGATATTTGTCATGTGTTTCCACCAGGGCTGGGTTGGTGCTGGAGCCGAACCCGGTACAGGGCTAAAGCCGGCATCCGTACCAAACCGACTTGCGTTTGCACTTCCAGAGAGCAGAACCTGCTACATCACCAATATGTGACCAGAATTGCTTGCTATCAATTTTTAGCTCTTTTCTTTATTTAATCCCTGTGTTATTTTTTTATTGTTTTTCAACCATTTCAGAATGCAAAACGCAGCCTGGTTCCCAATTGAGTTCTGGCTCCAGCCTCAGTAAATATGCGGTAAAAGAGAGCCATCTTTAAAACCCTGTAAATCAGACCTGTATACATTGTCTGGTCATTGCAGTCCTGGGCTACTGGTTACCTTGCAGTGTAAAGTCTAAGACATAAGTAAAATCCATCTTGGTACTAATTCAATAGGTCACAGACTGAGAATGCCATCAGACCGAAAACTCTTTTGGGGGGGATTATAGTACACCGTACTTGTCTAAGTACTTTGGGAGGGGGTGGGTCTTTAGATGTTGTTCAAACAAAGCCAAGCAGTTTGGAGGATCTAGTGAAAGTTCTTTTCACTGTGTCTGTCATGCATATCATTCTGAGAGATTTAATAGGGTAATTTATATGCATGGGACACAGGAAAATAAAGAGCAGAGAAGATATTCATTACCCTTAAGGACCTGGAGTCAAAGACGTCTCATATTTTATGTGAGACAGCACAGGCAGAGGGATCATAGTTCATAGTGTTGGATGGGATGTTCTGTGTGTGTGTGCCATAAAGGTTTTAATTACATGCTATCAGTAGGTATTGTGTGTGTGTCCCAGAGCTGGCCCTGCCCTGGGTGAGGACTTGCTGCTAAGCTGTTGTTTCCTGCTCTGTAAAGGTCTGGTGTGTCCCCTGGACATTGTCTCTGTGCGTCTGTCCTCCGGACCCCGTCTCTTCTCCTTCCTGTCACTTGCCTGGGGCTTCGTGGCTGACGTGGACATCGAGAGTGAAAAGTTTCGCCACGTCGGTGCCATGCGTTTTCTGGTGGGCACTCTCCTACGCCTGGCATCTTTACGCACCTACCAGGGCAGGCTGGCATTTCTGCCTGCTAGAGAGAACTCCACCTCATCATCAGTTTCCTTTTTGCGTCCTCATACCTCGTTTTGTGACTCTGTTCAGCGTGTATCACACATGCAGCAAGAGACTAGCAATCGGCATGAATGTGAAGGACAAAATACACATAATAACTCTAATGATAAGGATTTCCAACTCAAAAATGACTCAAAAGACAACAGACTACCGGACAACCTTTTGAGCCCTATAGAAGATCCGGTGCCAACAAATTGGACCATAGAAAAAGAGCAAGAGTTTGTTCTAGTTCTGGCGACCTGCCATTCTCACCTGGCAGAGGAGCTGGTGGTGTCACCGGATGCCCGACCTGATGATGGGCACCTTCATCTGCTCTACGTAACAGCAGGAATCTCACGACCAGCCTTGCTCCGACTCTTCTTGGCCATGGAGAAAGGAACACACCTGTCGTGTGAGTGCCCACATCTGATCTACAGGCGGGTTCAAGCACTAAGGCTCGAGCCAATCACAAAGCCTGGAGTCATTACTGTGGATGGGGAGCAGGTGGAGTATGGGCCAATTCAAGCTCAAGTGCACAAGGGATATGCCAGGATCATATGTGGATGATTTCTGCCTAAACTTGGATCAAATTAAGAAGCCATTTTAACTTGTGTTTGAAAATGGAACTACAATGGAACCTTGGCATACAAATTTAATTGGTTCTGGAGGCGAGTTCCTAGATGATTTAGGAAAATAATGTAAATGCAGATAATCAGTTCCAGACACCCAAAAGTATTACCAATTTCTAACACTATGAATTATATTTTATATATAAAACAATCAAGACATTTTTAAAAAGATAAAATGTAAAAGAAATTATAGCTTTTGATTGCATGCCAAAGGGAATGTGGGTATCAGGGGTCAACTCTTTCGCAACAGCTTTTACTGACTTTTTGCTGAAAAAAAAAATCCTAAACTTTGTAAACTGCTTTTGGGTTGGATTCACTGCATTTTACATTAATGCAAACAAGTGTGAACCACATTTGGTATGATTTGTTCGTATACCGACGCAGATTTCTTGCAACTTTTAAATTCTTAAAGCTGGGCATTCGCATGACGAGGTTCCACTGTAATTTCAAGTTGATCTTGTTTTTTTATTGTCCGACTTTTTTAATGGTCTCGCTCCTAGTGAGGCTCACACAGTCTCATTCTTCCAAAGAAGCTTCTAGATTCCACCTATACTCGAAAGGTTTATTTACACACCTATCTAGATGATAGAACATATAGAAAAGCAATAAGAGAAATATTTATCTTACAGATAGTACTGTAGTGTAGACCAATAAGGAAATAGACCTCATGTCCATATTACCTGTTATGTTCCAGTATATCAGATTTTATGACGTTTTATGACTGTAGTGATGCTTTATATTTATCCAATAATTACATAAACAATTATATAAAAACTTTTTTTTACCAAATATATGGAATTTACACTGTAGTGCTTTTCTAAAAAGATAATGATTTTAGTCTGTACTGTTATATAATAATAGCAATATTTAATTTAGGGCATAATATTGAATAGTAGTGTAAACACAATAAGAATAATTTCGTATTTAAATTTCTTTACCTTCTTGATGAACTTCAGGTGGTGTTATTAACCAAATAAAATCGCTTTTTATACTTTTTCCATATACAACAGTCAAATTTTTTTTGAATATTTTTGTAAAATTTTGCCATAAAATATTTGTTCCAAAAAAATTAAAACGCATTCATTCTGTGCAAATAATATAACTTTAAAAATCATCTTAGAAAAACTTGTTTTTCTGTTTCATTTTATATTGAATGCCAAAAGTCCTTTTTTTCAATTAAAATAGCTATAAAATGCAATAAATTGTAGGGAACGAATGAAAATAAAGCCTTATAAACATTTTGTTTATTAAAAGCTGCCATAGTATGAAGTCAAACAAGAAATAATGAAAATAAAAACCAACCCACCGAATTTCAGATAAATAGCTAGCTACCGTTTTGCCCATAATATTTATTTTATTATCATTGCACTCAATAAAATCATAAAAATTGAGTTTACCCAAAGATCCTTCATCGTTTGAGCAGATAGCCTAAAAACACGCAACAACCTTTCCCTAATAAGTAAAGACCTGGTAGCTGGAGTATAAGCTAAAATCGGTCGAGTCAGTAGAAGCTGCTGGGAGCAGAAGGAGTCCGGTAGTAGAATCTTTTTGGCACAGAGCCATGGCCTCCTTATAAGTCATCGCTGACTTTGTTATAGGGTTAATCAAATCCCTCAGCATTTTGTCATCATCTTTAATCTCTTTAGCCAATTTTTCATCAATCAGGTTAGCAGCAATAGCATTGTTCAAGCTTATTCGCCCGGCTTTGTTGGGGTCCACCAGGCCACCGGTGAGAAGTTGTGCTTCCAGGCACCGTCTGGCATTCTCAGCTGATATCCACTTTTTTTGAGCTGCCACCCCCACTGAAAGGCGCAATTTGGTTGCGGGGTCCTCAAAACCTGTAAATGCCTTTTGGGCAGCAATGAGTTTGTCCATTTGACTCAGTTCGATAATCCCACGTTCGGTTGCCTTGTGAACTGAGTAGCGTTCCTTTTTGTTGATGTCCACAATCCCTCCTGTGGCTGCTTGTGCTTCCAAAAGCTTCACTGCCGTGTCTGGATCAATCAGTTTACGAGTCATAGCGCTTCTCACGGACATGCGACTTTTGGTCGTAGTGTCCAGAACACCAGAAATAGGAAAGGTTTCATCAGCATTGCCAATGGTGCTTAAGTTGCCAAGGCTTGTGGACAAAGAGCTTTTACGTCTTGAAGAGCTAAAGTTGTAGTTGTTTAAAGAGCTTGAGGTTGACATCCTCTTTTCAGGCAAGGTAGGTGGATTTATAACCTTTTCTCCTGCAACCTTTAGTGCGAACTCTGAGATGGGAATTTTGCCCTGTTGATACTGCTGAAAGTCATACTGAGTCAATCTTCCTTCGGTTAACGCGTCTTGGATAGAATATGACTTCCCACTCTTGCAATCTCGTAAAATTGTAGTCTCACCATCCGGCCCAGTATTTGTGATTTCCTCCCAACTGCATTCAAGAGTTTGCAGGTGGATATAATGGTTCCGGTCAATAAGACCTTGCACATAGGCATCGTAAGGTGACATATCTTTCCCAGTCTCTGGATCCAGAATTGTTATTCTGGTAGATTTGGTCGTTTCTCTCATGTGCCTCTCGGAATGATCCTCATTTTGTAAGGTCTCCTGCAGTTTAATGATGGTGGTCTCTCTTTGTTCTATTTTTTCTTTCTCAGCCAGGATGTCCTTTTCTAGACTCTTTATCTCAGCTTCCAGCCGGAACACTTTTTGTTTGCGTACTTGAGTCTTCTCACTTAGTAATTTGGTTTCATGCTGAAAAGATACAGTAATCTCATGCCGTTCGTTTTCCAATCTTTTCAACTCCCGAAGAAGCTCCTCTTTCTCTTTCAGCAGCGCATCCCGGTTTGAGTTAAGAGTAAACTCCTCTTTGGAGAAACTTGTCACTGAGGTTTGAATGCGGGTTATTTTATGGTTTACACGTTGTATCTCCTCTTCCTGATTCCGTATTCCGCTCCTGAGTTGTAATAATTTGGCTCTCAGATGATCTCTTTCAGTCTCTACAGTTAGGTCTCTCTCAGCCTGATCACCTCCTTATAGACAATCTTCTCCTCTGATTTCTCTTTGGTAAGAATGCCTATTTTGACCCTCAGGTTCTGAATATCCCTTTCCATGGCAATGACCTTTGCATTCTCCTCTTCAATTTCATTACGAAGATTCCTAATTAGCGTGTCCATTTTAGGATCTCTTTCTATTTTGATTAGCTCTTCAATGATGACCTTCTCCTCGGGAGGTGGTGCATTCCCGAATTCAAGAATTTGAGACTTTATTTGCCTCAGTTCTGTCTCAACAAGGATCTTCTTTTTGCGAATGTCTGTCTGATTCACGCTCTTCACCAACTCTGAAACCTTGTCTTTCAATTTTTTTACTTCAGCCTCCATTTCTAAACGAGACCTGCTTTCCATCTCCAGCTTCCTTTTCAACAGTTCATGCTCCAGAATCTGGTTTTGGTCCTTCTGGAGAACCACAATTTCTTCGTATATGATTTTCTCTTCAGCTTTCTGTTTCTCCATCACAATGTATTTCTGGCGAAGATCATAGATGGTTTCTTCTACAGTGCGATACAGCTGATGATGTTCTTGTATTTCCTTTCTCAACCGGTCAGCTTCTTTTTCCAGAAGAGGATCATTCTCATATCTGACAGTTTCCTTTGTAACCACTTGTACCTCAACCTTGGACCTTTCTACCTTCAACACATCTCTCTCCTTGCGTAGACTGGTCACTGTCTCCAGCAAGGTTTGGTAAGTGGTTTGAAGGTGGGCCAGTTTTTCCTTCAGCCTTGTTATCTCTTGAACCATTTCTGGACTGCGTTCTTCTTTTATAATTTCATTTTTGACTTCTTTCACCTCCACAATGGGTTTCTGAGAATGATAACTCTTAATGTCCACCATCACCGAGGATATCGTCTTTCCTATTTCAGTTCGCTTGCTCATCCATTCCTGAATCTCTTTTTTTAACCGTTTTATGTCGGCCTCAGTTTCAGGACTAATTTTAAAGACTTCATTGATGATCTCCTTGACCTCGACCCTCTGTTTCACCTGGTCTACTTGACTATAATGAACTTTCAGTGTACTTATCTCATTTAGCAGGATACTTATTTCATTGCGCAACTCATCCAGGCTTAATCGAATAAATTTGGACTCTTTGATGAGATCTTTGTCTTTTTCTATCTTTAAAACCTCCTTGATGACTATCTGAGGTTGGATGGTGGGAATCAGCATCTCCAGTTTATTGATCTGACTTCTTAAGTGTACAGTTTCCTCACTGAAGCTTTTGCATCTGAGGTCCATATCAGAAAGTTCCTCCTTTAAGATAATAACAGCTTTGAACATTTCTGGATCCTTTTCCACTTTCACCACTTCCTTCTTTATCACCTTCTCTTTGATTACTGGCGCCTTTCTTTCCAGGATGTCGATTTCAGTGGTCCATTGCAGTATTTCAGTTTCCCGTATTCGGATTTCTTCTCTTATTTTTTTCATTTCTTGACGGATGAATTCTGCCTCCTTCTCCAGTAAAGGATCCCTGCAGATCTGAGTCGTCACTTTGGTCAACAGCTTTGGCTTGATTTTGATGCTTTCAAGATCCACAGCCATGAGTTTCTTGCTGACTATTTCGATCTCGCGTTGAATTACGGAGTGTTTGGCTGCCTCCTCTTGGACCTTTTTCTTCATTGTTTCTAAGTCGGCCTCCAGGTTAGGACTGCGGTAGTAGTGCACAGTCTCTTTTTCCTCCACTCGCTCGACTCCGCGCCGATTTTTAAGTGACAGAAGCCTGGTTCTATATGTATCTATTTCATTTTCCACATGAATACGTCTGGTGATCTCATCTGCCAGGTCCTTTTTTAGGCTCTCATTCTCTTGTTTTTCTCTCTGCTGGTGCATCACCACCTTTTTCGTAACAACGTCATTCTGTGAAATGAGTTCAGTTTATTTAAGTTATTGAAAAAAAAATAACAATTTAGTTACTGACAAAATTTAGCAAAGAATTTTTTTGATGTTAAGTGAATGATTGTAAAACCTTATATAAACGCATTTAAATGTACAGATTTTTCCAACTACTGAGTTTTTTGAGATACGAGTCATCTCTGCGCCGATTTTTTTCTTTGAGTTTCTTTTTAGTCCCCATCACTAACAAAAATAACACCAACCCATATGACCAATAGACGTTAAAATAAATAGTCTGTTTTTAAAACACACACAGTGAACGCCGTAACATCCGCCCAGCATCCCGTGTCTCATTTGATAGCTAGTCAGCGTTAGCAAGTGCGTTAGCAAGTGCGTTAGCAAGTGGAGTCGTCTGATCTCCAAGGTAAATGCTGTACATTATACTTAATAAAACCAGTTTATTGCAGTACAGCCTATTGTAGTGTTTTTTTATACAAGATTTGTTATTATATATATCGTATATGTTTATTTTTCTTATTTAAAAACATGTAACAAAAAAAATTGCAGTGTCTTTTCGGGGACCCGGAACGAATTAATGGCATTTCAATTTATTTCAATAGAAAAACTTTCATGTCAATGCCTTGTCACCTATTTTGTCACATATACTGCTGGTGGTGGGGCTTAAACCCAGATCTTTCTGGTCTTTAGATCAGCAACTTAGCGTCTTAACCATTTCAGCCACCACAAATGGATTTAACATACAAGTAATTTGAGTTACGAGCTTTGTCACGGAACGAATTTAACTCTTAAGTCAAGGCACCGCCGTTCTTGTTTCATAAATGGTTTTTTTTGTCTATAGCATCACAATTCAACAGCAAACTTGGTAGACATAATCACGTTCTCCCTTACCTTATTAATGAGGTTTGAAGTCAGTTCCATTCTGTTAAGGACTTGGACGTTTTCTGCCAGCAGTTCATGGTATCGTTTTATAGTGTTTTTTTCCTAGAAAGTAAAAGATAATTTAACCTCTGATCCTCAAAGTTTATTAGAGAAAAATAAGAAAGAACTGAGATTAGAAAGCTGATATTTGGTTTTAGGAAACATACCATGTTCTGGATACCTTCAGCAAACGTGGGAGCGTGGTTTTCTTGAGTGATTTCCCACGCAGGCTCGCTGGAATGGGCTATAGTGCTGCGGTACTTGTAAGTAACGTCCTCGTATTCCTGATAACATCAGCAAAGGAACATTTGAATAAGATTATCAGAAACAAATTTTTTTTTAAGATATTTTGGGGCATTTTTGCCAGTATTAATAGGACAGATGGTTAAAATGGGGGAGTGGTGGGACCAGAAATGACCTGAGCTGGGAACCTAACCCAGGTCGTCTGAGCGCAGCAACTTAAACCACTACACCCACATGCCAGTGACCTGGGTTTGTGTCCCAACTTAAGTCCTTTCCAGAGACAATTTTAAGTAGTAATGATAAATCTAAAGACATACTTTAAGGATGGTCTGCAGCTCACGAGAGAGAGATGATATTTGGTTAAGATTGTCAGACTTTCTCCTCAGTTCATCCACAGCCCACTGCAATGCAATTTAATCAATTAATTAATTAATTAAAACGTTCTCTAAAATGTTTCTATCCTACACTCTGAGTATTCTGATATTTTTAGACATTTTATTCCAGCACCGACTATAATTTATTTTTGGCAAGTGTACTTTGTTGAAATCTTTGTATTGCTCGACGTTTTCCCTGAACTGACCTTCTGCGGCTTCAGCTTGGATTGGATTTCGGTCAAGGAGTCTCCAGATAATATCTTGTTGCTGGGTAAGTCGTTCAGGGAGACGCTGAGAGAACGGACAGCGCTTTTATAAACCTGGTACTTGTTAGTCAACTCCTGCATCAGTGCCAGTCTGCAATCACAAAGAATTTCTGCTTACACTTCGGGATTAAACTTTGTACCAATAAGAAGAAATAGTTTTGGGGTAATTTTTTTTTTTTTTTATAAAACTTGGGCCGATACGGAATGTACAGATGTATACAAATACAGGTAAGTGGTAGCACTATGGGTAAAATGTTGGAATACTGATGAGAAGATCAGGGTCTACAACTGTTGGGCCCTGAAACACTCCACTGCTGAGTTGGGTAAAAAAAGTTGAATCTGAATAAAGGTGACCACCAAATGCCAAAAAGTGAAACCCAAATGATGATTAAGTGTCTCCTGAAGCTCCAGAACAAGTTCACTAGAGGTAAATGGTTTAAGATCTGGAGGAAACGATCTTACAACAACTACAGAACATTACAGAAACATTCACTCAGTTTAAACGGGTGTTGAATATTATAAAATGGTTAATAACAGTTCTTCAGGTTATACCCGACTCTCACCTCTGCTGCAGCTGGTTGTTGATGTTTGTGTAACGGTTCCTCAGGTTTCTGACCTCCGTTTCCTGTCGGTAAATATCAGGGCAATACTCCTGGAAGTTCTTCTGCAGATGACCACACAGCTGCTCGGTGAGCTCCAGATCCTTGTTCAGTTCCTGGATGTCTCCCTTATGGGCTGCAAAATCATTTTTTATGTCCTAAAGGAAAATAGAAGCCGGTACAGGAACAGTCAGGAGACAATGGATGTTTTTTTTAATAATAGTCTGATTCTATCATTTTTAAGTTATTTTTCTGGGCATTTTGCCTTTATTTATAGGACAGACAAAGATGAAATGGGAAAGGTGGGGTTGGTTATACTGGAAGGGACCCGAGCTGGAATTGAACCCGGGTCACTGGAGCACAACGGCTCATGTGGGTCCTGGTGCCTTGAACCACTACACCACAGCACCAGCCACTATTTTATAATTTTTAATCAGAATTAAAATAAAAATGTGTTTTAATTGTTTTATAGGATCTGTTCTTAGTTAAATCCCTCTGCTTTCCCTAGTAAATAATTTCTACAAAATAATGACGTATTAGAAAATAATAATAATAATAAAGGGTGGAAGAAGAAGAAATTGGACATTATAACATTGTAATTTTTATACATTACAACACAGTGAGTATTTGTTCATATATTTAATCGTAGGAGGTTGGGGTCATCCAAGATACAGTGCTCAGTTAAGAGACAGTTTACTGAGACAGTTAAATGCCTTGCTCAAGGGCCCAGCAGTGGCAGCTTGGAAGTAATGGGTCTTGAACCCTGATCCGCCCCTAAACAGCCTAAAGCCTTAACCGTTAGGCTTCCAGTGTTCCAGATTAAATAAATCACCTCCTTGTCTTACCTGTAGCTTTTTATTCTGGACCTGAATGACCTCAGGCTTGTCGAGGATAATGGTGTCACGGGCCAGACTGTCCTCAAGCTGTTTCAGAGCTGTGTCTACATTATTCATTTGGTTTTCCAGAGACAGAACAGCATTAGCCCTTAAAAAGTGAAAAAAAAACATTGTGAGATTCTTTTTTAAAAAAAAAAAAAACTTACTTTGGGTCCTGATCAATAGTGAACCCACTTTTTGCCATAGAGGTCGATGAGGAGATTGAGGTCCTCAGTCTTGTTTTTTGCACTGCTGAGTTTAGAAGGATAGGAAGAAGTGACAGGCTCGAGAGGTTTGGCGGATAGAAGTGGCTCAAGTTCCCTTTGAATGGAAGTCTTCTCTGCCTCCAGGTTTCTCAGAGTCTCGATGGCGCTCTAGAACAGAAACACGGGAATGAAAATCCTTGACAATTTGCTGTTATGGATGTGACAGTGTTTTGGAATGAACATGTCTGAAAGTAGCACGAGATTCAACAGTGTGACAGCGAGAGTTTAAGGCTGCCTCAGACGTAACAACAGAAATGACAAATGGTAACAACAGGACTCAGGATGTTTCGACTGAATATGTAGGACGTAACAGCAGAATGTAACAACAGGAGTCTTGTAATGGTACAACAGAATCTACTGACTGTAACAATTATATATGGGATGTAACAACAGGAGCCTTAAAATGTAAGATGCTATAATAGCAGTAGTTATAACATATAACAGCGGTAGTTATAGAATAGTACAGTGGTAGTTGTGGTATATAACAGTGGTAGTTATAACATATAACAGCGGTAGTTATAGAATAGTACAGTGGTAGTTGTGGTATATAACAGTGGTAGTTATAATATATAACAGCAGTAGTTATAGTATATAACAGCAATAGTTATAGTATATAACAGCAGTAGTTATAATATATTACAATGCATTTCAATTCATTTTAATGTGAAAATTGATTTGACATACAAGAAATTTGAGTTACGAGCTCCGTCACCGAATGAATTAAATTCGTAAGTTAAGGCACCCCGTGTACTAAAAAATGCTTTAAAAAGACTCTTCTCATGTAAGGAGAATGTCATCAATGTTGTGACAAGTTTTCAGGAAGAACCATATTTGGGCATGATGGTCAGATTAACACATACTTCCCTCTATATAGTGTTTACCTTGTGGTCTTGAATTCGGGCTACAAGGTCTCTGGTGTGATCCGCTTGATTCAGTGGCGCTCTTAATCTGCCGAGAACCTCTTTCTCCAGCTGAAGGAGGTCAGTGTTGAGTTGGTCCAGACGGTTAGACAGGAGACTAGAGCGATGGTCTTTATAAGTATTTGACGCACTCACTGCTGTAGAGAAACAGATGTCAGTCCAGGTTCAGGGTTTCGGCTGAATCATTTGACAGACGAGGTTTTAAAATGGAGGACGTACCTGTTTGAGTGATGTTTGCCACCTGCACATTCTGGGTCTTCACAGAAGCCAGCAGAGACGCTCTCCTTCTCTTCAGCCCGGAAAATTCCTGTTCCAGGCTGTGCACAAATACAAGCAAACAAACAAACTGAGTCGGAAGAATTTGCAAATAAAGTTTTAGTCAAACTTCCTTGTAAACAACTTTTTGTTGAAAATTATTGTTGTTTTAACCACTTAGCATTTGACAACCATGAAAATTTTATGACATTAACATTTAGCAGACATCCTCATTCATAGCAACTTACATCTTATTTCACTTAGACATCTCAACAATAAGGGGTTAAGGGCCTTGCTCAGGGGCCCAGCATTGGTAACTTGGTGAGGCTGGAAGTCAAACCCCAAAATCTTTAAGTTAGCAACCCAAAACCTCAACCACTGCGCTAGCAAGTTCCCGACAAAGGGACACTTCCCGGTGTACACTTTTTATTAGGATGGAAACAACATAATGCTTGAACGGGTGCACAGCTCACCTCTCCACCCGCTCCATAGCCTCTTTATCCGGAGGAGGAATGACAAAGCAAACACCAGGAATGTTCTTTTTCTCTCCTAGACTGTTCTTCACCTCCCATGTTTCATCTCTCGGGCTGGACAACAGAGTGCATTTGTCCTTTCGATTTATTGAGGCCTGCGCAGGGTAACACATTAGATCAGAATTGTGGGCAGATCGGTTAGTCTCAGCAGGATTTAGACATTGGTGCTTTCTGCAGAACGACATCAACTATACAGAAACCTGGTTGAAGATTACGATCAATAATAGGACGCTGTTTAGTGAGGATGGACACAGGTAAAGACACATGAAGGTGGTTCTGTGCCTATTTTGGACAAATGTGTGCTCCTGATTTTTACAGTAACAGTTTGGAAAAAAACATAGTCTATATGGCGGGTTTTAACCTCACCCGGAGCGCAATTATATATGTGGATACGCTAGGCTACGCTAGGCTACGCTAGGCTACGTTTTTCAAATGGAGTGCACAACTATATATTGTACAGCAGATGAGATGAGACCAGTTCCTAGAGATTCACAGTCCTGCAGAGTTTCACTTTAACCCTAATTAATGGAACCTGATCCAGCGAATCAATCCACAGGGTTGGAACCAAGCTTTACAGGGCTGTGCTTCTTTAGGAGCTGAGTTCTATACCCCTGGTGTACAGTATAGTGATACAGAAGTGCTTCTAATATAGAACACAAGAGAGACACAGGACTATATAATGAATCAAACTTCCCTAATGTAAGGGTTCAGATGAGATTATAACTCTGCATAAGGTGTGTGTGTGTGTGTGTGTGTGTGTGTGTGCACATAATACCTTATCAGTGCTCCAATCACACAGGGCCACCACAGGGAAGTTTCCATAATGTGCCCTGCGTTGAGGCAGAGGTGGAACTTGGCTGCAAAGATCTTTCAGGTCAGCTAGTCTGCGCTCATTCCTCTGAATCGCTCTCTCTTCTCCCTGCACACAACACACACACACACACACACACAAAATTTCCATGAAATATCTTAAAAAAATAGACATATTATTCAAACCAACCTTATTTATACATCTGAGCAGTTAAAACCTAACAAATGGCAGCTTAATGAACTCGATTCCCATTTCAGTGGCAATCCAGTGGGATTAATCATGTGATTGGGGTGGGAGGGGTGGGGGTATTTTAGTGTTACACAAATATAACTTTCATATAAAATAAACAATATATTTTAGGCTTGAATTCTTGTTGCAGTGTCTCTTTATGCTTTCCTCCTGTTTGCTTTGGTGTGGCTGGTTGAATAAATTATTCTCCACACCCCTAACAGTAAATTGGTATTCCAATGCCAACCACAATGCACTTAGTAGCAGCAAAATCTTAATCAAGTTTGAGTCAGACATGAAAGCTAAAGGGTAACTTTTTTGCAAGAATCCTGGGGGTCACAGGAATTCATGGGATTGGGATGGAATGGATTTTTTTCCTAGATTTTTTTTGTGAAAGTGGGACAAGAGAGGTTTGTCAATCCACTCCTGTGTCACCCTTAATTCTCCACTCATTCCTCATGTACCTCGAGCTGCATCAGGATCTGAGAGTTGCTCATCTTAGACAGCAGTGACGGTTCCATGGTGCTGTTAATTCTCTTTATGGACTCGGAGATTGTCTCAGAATCCAGCTGAAACTGCAGGGTTAATAATGCATGAGGACAAGAAAGGACAAATCGAAGAAAATCTGGCGAATGGCTGATTATTCTAAACTTTACCTTCCTGTAAATGTCCACATTGTCCAGATGGGTCGCCTGACAGGAGCAGAGGTTGAGGAACCGCTGCCACTCCCTTTGTACCTCAGCTTTATGTTTCTGCAGACACACAAACAATCAATCACTTAGTCACTAAAAAAGAATAAAGAACGAGTGAATGGGAGATGATTCAGGTGTAACCAGTTGCCAGAAATTCAGGTAATTAGCTGCAGGGTCATGCGATCGCAGTGTATCACACATTCCTGAAAGGGTTTAGCATTTATCAGAGATCATACCATCAGCATCAAAAATTCTGAGGTGCTCAGAAAACTAATCCAGGATCAAATTAGGGAAAGTCCTGGCCAATCAGATTGATTCTTAAAAAAGACTTAAGGACGGGATTGACGTAACACTTAAGAAAGTTACAACTCTGGGGCAAGAAGCTGTCAACACCTTGTGATCAGAAGCCAGTATGCAAATTTGCAGACTTCCCAAATATTAATTTATAATATAAATGGCTTTTATTTATTTTATGATGGAAAAAAATGATAAGATTTTAATTTATTTTAGCATTTAATCAGGATTTTCTTCATCAAACTGCTGGAAAGTGTTTCCCACATCTGGCAGGTCGGTTCTCATCCACAGTTACATGTCTTATCGATATATATGGAAGAGGGTCAGGGTGTCCTCCTGAGTCCTGTTTTGGTTTAATCAGGGTTTCTCAGAGGTCATACCTTTACAAACTGCATCAGGAGGACAGACGTCCAGGATGAGGTTACAAAAAGTTATCAGAGTTTGGTATCATGGTAACACTTAAAAAGCTGAAGAGAGTCACAGGTATGGAGAAAGAAGCTGTGTGGAAGTTGATCTGGATATAAACGAGTGACCACATGGAAAAACCTACTGTATTGCTTGCCAGAAGGTCTAATAGAACAAAAAAATTTTATTGGCCTCAAAACAATGTACAACCCATCCTTACTGTGAAACGCAATGGTGGAAGTATCATGTTTTCTGAAGGATGGGCTTATCAAGCATTCTGTTTTTCTGTAGGAACTGTAGGAACTTGCCCTAAACTTACTCTGGACATTTTCGCTGTCCCTGCTAGCAGGTAAAAGCAAAATTACTCAGAATGTCAAGTATGGTAATGGTAGCATGATGTTTTTTCAGTGGTGGAGCTTATCAAATATTCGTTTTTTTCTGTAAAAAAGGTTCCTTAAATACATTTAACTTGCCCTCAACTTACTCTGGACTGGAGGTCAAAAGTAATCTGAAGGTGAAGCATGATGGTGATAGCATCACCCCAAATTTTTTAAAAAATCTGCAAAATTATTTTCAAGCTGTGTCTAAACGCACCATAATAGCCTGGGATCCAGGATGACTTTCGTTCAGCAGTTCTGCTCCTTCGTTCTGCAGCTGGATCACTTCGTTCTCGTGGCTCAGAATTCCATTGCTTTTCAGCTTCTATCATGAAAGACACGCTTATTGTCAGCATGTCTCATTAACAATATAGAAAATCTGCACAAAATCTTTGACGTTCTCACATCCGAGTCTGAGCGCAGTCCAGTTACATCCCTGATCAAGTCGCTCCAGTCTGTCTTCCGGATCCGGTCCTGCTGTTCGGTCAGATAACTGACCTCTTTATCACAGCGCAGAATGTAATCGTACAGAGAGGACAGATGTTTTTTACGCCTCGCCGACTCATCCTGCAGCACAGACAGATACAGAGAGAGAGAGAGAGAGAGAGAGAGAGGAGAGAGAAGAGAGAGGAGAGGAGAGAGAGAGAGGAGCGAGAGAGAGAGAGAGAGAGAGAGAGAGAGAGAGAGAGAATATAAACTCTCACACTGCTATTGGAATATTTTTCTTAGAATATTAGAATAATTTTTTAAAGGAACTCACAATCAGACGACTGTACAGACTTTTGTCCTGTTGGAAAAGAAGAGAAAGGAGTTAAAATGAGGTTTCAAATGTAGGAAATCAGTGTGTGTAAAGTTCTCGGATGATCTAATATTTCCTAGCGGATTCTGAAGTACACATACTATGGACACTTTACTGTCCCATGATCCTGCAGGAGGGACAACTCCTCATATTGCAAAATGGGCAGCGATGTGGCGACTTTAAAAGAGCAGCGATGTGGCAAATTTACAAGAGTTTAAAGTAACTTTAAATATTTCAAGATAAAAACATTGTTCATTGTAATTAAATTTTACTCCTTTATGTTCATTTAAGTTTAAACATCATCATACTTAATTTTGGGGGGGGTTTAAAGTCACCTTCGAGTCCAGTTGAGTGTGATATGCTTCGATCTCTTTATGCAGAATGTTGTGACTCGCGATCTGCTTTTCCACATCGGACAGGTTTGGGCCGTATGCCTGCCTCTGGATCTGCGTCTGCATCACACACACACACAAACACACACACACACACACACACACACACAGAATTCAAACAACCCGTCCTTAATGGAATTGAAGTGTTTATCAGGAGAATAAAAAGAAAAGTGTGTTTTTCTACCAGTTTGGAAGAAAGCAGCTCGGTCCAGTTGACCTGCGGTGACAGATCCAGCTCCAGACCTTGCTGGTACAGATCTCGATACCTCCTGCAGTTTTCAGACCAGCGGTCATGAAGATGACTTACGCTAATGAGAGAAAGAGAGAAAATTAATTAATTAATTAATTGATTGATTCATTCATTCATTCACTTATTCACACTTTGCAACATTTTTTTTGGAGGAAACCAAAGAACCCAGTGAAAAGCCAGACATAAACATGTGATCTCCTTTAGATCATCTACAGCTCGGGATACCAGCAGTGACCTTTTTGCCCTGCATGTTCTCCAACTCTCCCTGCTCTACCAGAGATAATGGTCTTTACCATTGCAAGCTTCTGTGTTACTTTCAGCACATGAGACACCTGCAGCCAATTAGGATCATGGAAAACGATTTTAACCAATCCGCCACACATTCCATTTTTTTTGGGCTAAAAGTTGCAGGCCCGCCTTCTGGTAGCTTTAGCTCTGGAAGATACTTCCTCTATTTTACCCCTATCTAAAGTGCTATCTTCCAACTTCTGATTGACTGAACAGATAATCAGGAGCAGGTAGGAAAACAAGCATAGTCATTATGGCCCCATGGAAGGTCCCCACTAAAATGTGTGTGTAGATCACGCACTCCTGTTCGATTTCAGCAGCTTGTGGATGCATCAGTTTCTTCACTTTGTCCACGTCCATAAACAGCTGCTTTAACAATGTCTCTGCCTCTGCCAGGTTGTCTGCCGTCTCGATCCGCTGAGTCAAAGATGTGCCGTGTATACCGTTCTCTGCGTCCTGAGTGAGAAAAGAAATAAGATGAGACGAGACATGACGAGGCATCGATCAGGGCTTAGATTTCCATGCAGCATTAGTTACACTTATCATTATGGAAATAAAAGCACAATGGGCAATGTGTGTGTGTGTGTGTGTGTGTGTGTGTGTGTGTGTGCAAGTATTTGTTCAATACCTCATTCAGCAGCTTTTCAGCACGCAGTATGTTGCCCTCCACCCGGTCTGAATTCTCCTGCAGGCGGTTAACCAGCATTGTCAGGTCATTCGCCTTATGCCTACATACACACACACACACACACACACACACATACACATTGGTCATATGAACATACCGCACAAGGAGATAAAATTAAACTAAAGGAATAAACCTGGACCCTAAAGCTGTGAAGACACACACACAATTACACACAATTGCCAACAATTACACACATTCCACATTAATTAACCTGTAATTCAAACACTTCCTTTACACACGCACATCCTACACGCTCCTAGTTTCCACCCAGGGGTTATTATAATGAATCAACACCTTCTGACCAATCAGAAGCCAGTATGCAAATTCGCCCCTTACTTAGAATATTTAGTTATGTGAAAGCCTTTATTTACTTCATAATTTAAACTTTATATAAAAATGTATGAGATATTGATATCCTTGACCTTTCCATCATGCTAGATTGATTACTGTGTGTGTGTGTGTGTGTGTGTGTGTGTGTGTGTGCGCGCTTCAAGCCGGTACTGCAGGGGCATCCAGTTTGTCTCCTTTGACATCTGTGTGTGTGTCAGACCCGAAAAACTGCATGCCAAAGACACACACACACAAAACTGTTTCTCTTTATGTTCTTCTGTCTCTTAATCCCGCACACTCTTTTTTCAGCATTTAATCCGTATTTTCTGATGGTGTCAGTAAACCGACGGATAATAATAACTATTTTAAAGTTTTATCATTGAATCGATATTATCAGAATTTAACTTGTCAAACTGCCAGAACCTGTGTTACATTCCACATCTACATATCCCACATCTGGCAGACGTTCTCATCCACAATAGGTCGTCTCATCATTATACAGCAGAGGGTCAAGGCCCTAGCTCAAGGGGCCCGGGACTAGTAGCTTTGAAATCACCTTTGAAAATTTGAGCTCACAACCTTCTAATGCACAGTCCAACACCTTAACCAGTGAACTACAGTTCCACCTTTACCACGGTTACTGATTTAAAACACACACACAGTCCATTCCATATCTTGACCCTAAAGTCAAGCTCTGGAGTTATTTCTGTACTATTGGGCACAAGCTTGTAAGTTTAAGTCCCAGGACCACCAGTTCTGGGCCCCTTAAACAAGCCTCTTAGTTGCTTCTAAGTGTGTTTGCTTTTTGTCAGTGTCTGTCTGGATAAACCATTAAACTGATTTTAACCTTGGTGGTTTTTGATGACAGGTTTTTTTTAGTATTTTGTCCTGGACTAAGAAGAGGTCCGGCGCAGGTCATGAGTGTACTGTAGGAGATGGTGGGTACAGTCAAGGAGCACCAAAGTTCCCAAGAAAGCGTAATGCAGTGCAGGGTGGGTCCCACATAAACATTTTTTGCACTGCTATGCTAATAAGACTATATGCTTTCCTGGATAGTTAGGTTCTGCTTATATCTTAGCATGTCTGGAAGACATAGTCATGTCATTGTGATTGGTCGTCTGTCACTTTGCGTTTCTGTTACTTTTACAACTTTTGATTACTCCATCTATCTACTCTGGGTTTCTACACCACCACATCAGAACTGTCTAAACATTGGACTCCACACATCTGTGGGCTATGTGGGTTCTTGTTCAGTTCCTAGTCATATTGAAATTCCCTTCTTTCTTTGCAACTTATCCAAAATGCAGCTGTTTTGATCGGTTTTTTTTTTCAACTGTCAATTGTTTCTCAATTTCTCACACAGACACCACTCTCATTGTTACAGCAACTTCATTATCTCTACCAACCGTTGCTTGTCTACAATGCCAGGAATGGTTAACCGCCTGCTTTCTTTAAAGCACTTATTACACCCTGCACTGCATTATGCCTCCCTGGGCCCTTTGGTGCTGCTTGACTGAACCCACCATCTCCTAGAGTACACTTACGACCTGCGCTGGACCTCTTCTTAGTCCAGGACAAAATACTGAAAAAAAAGCCCATTATCATAAACCCCAAGGTTGAGAGGTTTATCAGTTTTTGAGTTTCTTTTGAATTGGGTTTAGTCAAAATGTGATATGCTGGTGTGATCAAGGTACATTGAAATGGGTCCATGAGAACCTTTGTCAGGGAGTGGGTCAAAAGGCTACATGGTGGATCTGCTTATGCAAGTTCTTATTTTGATCAGAAGATTGTGGGTTAAATTTTCAGGACTGACACTGCTGGACTACTGAACAAGGTCTCCAACCCTTGTTAAATTGACCACAAGATATTTGTCAAGGAATGGGGGAAATGACTTAATGGTGGATCAGTCCATGAGAGCAATGACCCCACCCCTTAATTGCTTAGTCATCAATGCTACTTGCTGTGCTGCCGAATCTGGGCACCCTGAAAGAGGGACAATGACTTAAGGCTTATTAATAGTTGACAGATTTGCCCTGCTGTTAGAAACTAATCACTGGGACACGTCGACTTGAGAATTTGGCAGTCTTTATTCAAAGCGACTAACATTTATTTCATTTATTCAGCTGAGCAATTAGGGGGTTAAAGGCCCTTGCTTATAGGCCCAACAGTTCTAATCAAACACAAACTATTAAGGTTACCAGTCCAACACCTTAACTGCTGAGCTTCCACCTTCCCACAGTCAGATAAAGTTAGTTGCTTTGGTGCTCTGCCCTGCTTTAAGGGCATTTGCCAAAAGCAGTTTACTCCTGAAGTCGGATTGTCCCAGTAATTAGTTTGTGCCCATTAGCTTAGTTTCTAAAAGAAGGGCGAATATGTTAGCCATTCCTAAGCCTTAAGTCATTGTCCCTCTTTCAGGGTGCCTAAATTTAGCAGCACAAGTATCATGGATGTGTACTCCTGTCACACCTTGAGGGAAAACAGGTCATGCCTCCAGATCATCACATTCCTGGCAGAAGGTAAGCAATTATTTGGCACATTTTGGAAGTTAGCTGCTTAGGATTGTAGTCATTCTACACACCTCGCCACACCTTAATTGTGCTTTATCTTATTGCTCATAAAATGCTATCTCTGTTGTTGTGCTTATCGGCGTGTGTCCCCGATTCCTGTGAGTCACCAACGCTCCGCGCTGCAAAGCCAGTGCCCTAACGGGTGAGGCAACGTTGTAAAGATAAACAGAGAGATTCGCGGCAGGACTGACGCATCCCACGAAACTACACGTGGGTAAAGCAAAGGGCTCGATAATTTTTTATGGTTCTTAGGTTAAAGTTGAGATTCCATGATCTGCTTGTAGAAAGTACGAGAGGGTATATAAGGAAAAAACCCAAACTATTCAGGATGGTATCTGTTCTAGACTCACTAAAAACTTGAAACCGGGATAAAACAGACTAGAGTGGAAATGTCTTTTACAGTAATGTTACCAATGTATAGAATGAAATAGTTATACAAAAGAAGAAGAAGCCAAAGAAGAAGCACACACAATCACGCAAACACACCCACACACACAATGCTACACTCACAGGCTGGTGTCCTTTTTCTTGAGCATGCTGGACGTCTGTCCTTGCTGTCTGTAAGCGGTTCCAGGAGGTTTCTTTCTGTGTGCTCAGCTTCTCTTTCTCTTCCCAGTTAAAGTCCTGTCAGCTGTTTGGCTCCACCCCCAGGACAGGTGTAACACCTTTCTGCCATGCACACATGACCGGGAGGACCTGTTTCCCCTCTTTAGCCATCAAAACAGGCCTCTAAGTAAATACAGCTTAGTGTAACACACACTGTGGTGTGTACAGTGTGTAGAAACATTTCTCATAATGCCTGCGGTGACACCAGATTGCATATCGTTTCTCCACTTTAGAACTAAGTGCAAGAGAAAATTTTTTATTCACCTGAACTATATGACCAAAAGTATGTGTACCTCTGACCATTACAATCCTATTTACATTTGGGAGTTATGGTCCTTGCTTGGTGCCCCAGCAGTGACAGCTTGGCAGTGCAGGTGATTTGAACCTATGATCTTCTGAGCAGCAGTCCAACACCTTAACCACTGAACTAACACTTCCACGCATCAGTGTGTTTTCACTAAACTTTTCCACAAACTGCCTCTACATTCCTGTCTGGAATCTTACTACACTGTAACTGCAAGTCTCAAACTCTGTTCCATCATGACAAAGTCCCTGTGCAGAAATCCCCTGATCTCCGTGAAGAGATGCTGTGTTCTGGATGTTATGGAGTAGAAGAACTCTCATGTTCTGATTTTAACTCAAACCCTTTAAACTGAACACCTTTAGGATGAAGTGGAAGCCCGACTGAACCCCAGACCCTCTTATCCAACTGACAACTTAGAGATGATAGACACATCTATCCTTTCTCTCTCTCTCTCTCTCTCTCTCTCTCTCTCTCTCTCTCTCTATTCCTCTGTCTTTCACATTCTTTCTCTTTGTCTGACTGTCTCTCTCTCTCTCTCTCTCTCTCTCTCTCTGTTGGTATGTTGACATCAGACACACCCGTTTAGCAAACGGAAAGCTACACACAGCAGAAATGCAGATGGCTCCTAAACGAACAGTCCCATGTCATTACAGCGTTTATCATCAGTGTCTCTGTGACACAATAAACTCGCTGACAGATGACATGTGTTCATGAAGCTAACCGAGCTTAACAGCGCCGGAATGCTCGGCTTCATGTCCCACGTCTCTTTCATCCTGACCTTTGACTGCAATCAAAAACTCATTGCACGCTTATAAATGCATTAGCAGTGCATTAGTTACACAGTGGCACTGATCTGAGCAACACCCTTATAAAACACACACAAATACACACACACACACACACACACACAGACTTTAGTTGGTGGTGGTGGTGTTATTTATTTATTTTATTACATGCTTGCCTTGCCAGTGATTGTTAAAATTCTAATCGGAAGCAGTGTTTGGTTCATAGACGAAGGTCATGGGTTTAATTCCCAGCACCACCAAGGCGCCAATGCTAAATCCTATATAAATGTAACTGTTAGCTCAGTGAAAAAAAAGGGTTTATGGGTAAAGATAATGGGTTTAAATCCTAGGACTACCAAGCTGATGGGCTCTTAAGAAAGACTCCTAATTGCTCAGATGCATAAAATGTGCTCTGGATGATGGTGACTGGCAACTTTCAATAGTTAACTCATTGGTTATGGAGTTGGAACACTGAATGGAAGGTCATGGGTTCAATTCTTACATCATGTGATTTTAAAAAAGGAGATTAATTATCGGGGCGATGTGGGTAAAAATGACAGTGTTGCCAGGTTAGGTGGATTCCTGCCCAGTGTTGCCAGATTGGGCAGATTTCTGCCCAGTGTTCGCATATTGGGTGGATTCCTGCCCAGTGTTGCCAGATTGGGACGGGGTCCCGCACAGTGTTGCCAGATTGGGCCATGTTCCCGCTCAATTAGGTTACTTTTGATGAAGTCAGACCGGAAATAAATGCATTGGGCTGGTTGGTAATATTTGCACAACTGGCAGATTTTTACAAACAAGTGATTTTATTAATATTTGAATCAAAAGTTCTATCAAATAATTCATGATAATAAAAAATAAAATAATCAGGACTGATATTTGCTATTATAATTAGACCAGAAATACAAAAATATCAGTTTCATCAGTGTATCTTAGATTTTCTATTCTCCTGGTGCACAAACTGCAGATTATATGAAAATGATTATATAATAATATGTTTATGTTTTCACTCGGTGTTAATCAGTATTTAATTATTAGTTATCGGTTTAAATTTGTCAGATCAGGCAGGTCTATAAATAAACTTTCATTTGTTACAAAATTTCTTTCCCACTAAACAGGTGAGCCTACAGACACCTTCAGAGTCAGAAACAAAAGATTCAACAATGAGCTGAGTTTATTCTTTCTGTCCTGCTGCATTCATGTACACACACACACACACACACACACGCACACACACACACAGAGCGTGAATGCCGAACGCAGCTCTCTTTCATTCCAGCTCGGAATGACAATCAGCTGGAATGGAGCCCCAGGCAGAACTTTCTGAAGAGAACAGAGAGAAGAAGAGTTTCGGCTGTACAGAAGAGCGCGAAGAGTCGCAGGCTGGGTGTGATGGGGGTGATTAGCATTATTCACTTCCTACTGCAACACTAATCTCTATTTTGTCGAGGGTTGCAAGTGCAGGTGTGTATGTGTGTGGTATGTGTGTGGTATGTGTGTGTATGTGTGTGGTATGTGTGTGTATGTGTGTGTATATGGAGTTCTTGGTTGAGGTGTGGCAGCGACACACCTGTTTGAAGTATTCAAACCAAATGAATGCCTGCAAACGTTCCTAGCGAAATCAGTAACTTACACAAACACACACACACACACACACACACACACACACACACACACACACACACACACACGGCCTGCTCTTTTTGCTTGATTTATTTTTTGTTTTACTTCACACTCAGTCAATGTGTAGGTAAGAAAAAGGTGTGTTACTGACACACACACACACACACACACACACACACACACACACACACACACATAAAGCAATAGTTTTCATAAATAGTGTTTTTTTTGGTAACGATTCTAAACTAAACCATTACAAACGTCTATTTTTATGTCCGCATGTATTTTTAACTGGCCGACGGAACGACTGTGTGCAGCTGCTCCCGCATCATCAGCATAAACTTTATCTACAGATTAAATACAGAACATTTTATCAGGAATTCTTTACTAAATAAAATAATTAATTTATTATTTGTAAAAAAAAGTTTATTTAAAAATGTTGTCTTCTGATGAAAAACTACTAAAAAAAAGTTTGTACAGTTTTTAAGGAATCTAATCCTGTTAAATTCATTAAAAACAACAAAACTTAGATTGTTAAAAAACATTTTTATTGTAACTTTTTAGGGATAAATTAAAAAAAAAAAAACGTATCACAGGTTCCAAAATAATATTAATCAGTGCAACAATTTTAACGCTGATTATAACTCAGTACATTAGAATGACTTGATCATGTGACACTGAAGACTGGAATAAAGTCAAAGCAATCATTTAGATTTTATCCTAAAATACTTCAAAACAATATCGGGAATTGTTATACTATTATTTCCTAATATTACAGTCTTTCTCTGTATTTTTGAGCGAATAAATTTAGACTCAATGAGCAAAACACTCCACTGTCTCCCAGAAGGGGACAGGTTCAACACCGAGTATGGATTCTTCCTAAAATCATCGAAAAAATGTAACCCTACACCCTTTTTAGGGGGGATTTATTTATCGGACTGTCATTTCAGCCCCATTAAAACTATCAACAATCAAACTACCAACATTTATTGAAAGTAGTATTTTTTTCATTAAAAAATGAAATGACTAATTTGATGACTTACATCAAAGTATTTTTTATTCTCTTTGCTGTTCTGCGCATGAGAACAAAATCACTTTAATAAAATGTTCCGGAACATGTAGGTAATAGAAGGTACCGTTCGTTAATAGTTTATTCCGCATTAATGTATTGAATGTGTTCAGTGTTTAGGGGTAATTATCATCTCTAATGATCTGGTCTGCAGCACAGCACAGGGCGGCGGAATAACTAAAGAGGAGAATGAATTCTCTGTACTGGAGTTATAAATATAATAATTGGTGTTTTTTTGACTGTTGTAAAATGAGGCATTATTAAAGTCTACATTTCCTGTGTTGATTTAGCTGACAGTAAAAACTGCTCGTTGATTTAATAATACTGAGAAATGACTAACAGTAACGAGGGCTAAAACCATCCCTAAGGATAAAATCGGAACCGCCCGTCATTTATTTAAACACTGGAGGTTTTTTTTCTGGGTCTATTGTTAAAAGCCATTTTGGAATTAATTTTAAATTGAATTTAATTAAAATTGTATAATTTCAGCTTCGGATACGTGGTGCGTCATGCTTTTTTATGAATCTTAGCTGTAATCAAAATTTGCTGCTTAAAGAAAATGATTCTACATTTGGGTGGAGACCGAACCCGTCCTAGAGGGCTACCAAAAACCGGAGTCATTTTCAGGGGCGTGTCTGCTGAAATTCTATCAACCCACTGATCTCCTAAGAGCCGAAGCCAGTCCTACCTGGAGACAGGAAGTAATGAGTTCATGTCTGTCCCTGGGTTAGACATCAACAAGTCTAACCCAGGGTTTTTTTATAGTCTAATTAACATGAGATTAGATCACACAGAGGACTCAGCCTGTCCGAACCTTCGATTTCTGGTGTCTAGACCGTTTCTTCACATGAAACAGTAGACCATTCTGGGCATCCATCTGGTTTTATATCTCTCCTTTCATTAATGGTTGGGATTTGAACCCACAACCTTCTAATCAGCTCAATCCCGGAACCACCGCTGAGGATTCAGTTGATGAAACGGGAAACGGGAATCAAAAAAAAAATTTTTTTTTCATTTATGACATTATCATTCAGATAATTTAAGACCTTTTCATCCGGACTTACATCTCATTTGTACAGCCGAGCAGTCGCTTGTTAGGGGCCTCACTCAGGGGCCCAGCGGCCGAAGCTTGGTGTTACTAGAAAATTAAACCAATGATTTTCTGAACAGCAGTCCAACAACTTAGCCACTAAGCTACACTGATACACTCGAGTGTGTTAATAATACAGGATATAATAAACTTTATCATGCTATCGACAGAAAAACACAACAGATTGTGAATCAAAGTCAATATCACATACCTACACATGATTATTCATTCATTTATCTCTCTACTGAAGGTTTGTTTCAGGGGGAGGAGACAGGAGGAGGTTACCTGTACCTGTACCTGTACCTGTCCCAGTCCCAGGCATAAATTTCAGCTTAAGTATTTAACGTTATTATTATAATGATTATAATTATTAGCATTATTATAAGCATGATGATGATGATGATGAGGTGTGTGGGTTTCATACCGCAGTGCTGATGTAAATTGGATGCTGGTGAAGATTCTAGTCCTACGGGTTTGCTCAGACAAACAGAAGCTGATGATGACACACAGAAACCTGTTTAGTGTAGAAGTTGGTGTGTGAGTTGTTCACTGTGATGACCTAAAAGTATTAGGACACCAACACATCCATTTTTCTTTGCAACAATAAATGGCCACTGGGCCAAGTACTGGGACACCTCCCAACCAGGGTTCCTCGAGTTCCTTGGTCCTGCTTGTCCTCCTAGCCACTTTTGATGACCTGGGTCAGGTGTGTTCAGTATATCAGAAGATCAGGTACTGTCTCATATACTGGGACAGTAAAGTGACATGGTATCTCCCAGCTTCCGATAGCTGGAAATCAAGCAATGATGCAGTGTTCCAATACTTCTGGCAATATAGTGGAGACAAATTGTTCTCTTTTTATTTTCGGATGCAACACGCATGGTAACGTCTCACATTTCAGATTAAATCAGGAGACTTTTATTGCTGTTACATTCTTAAAGACCTGATGAGATAAAATGATTTTTTATCTTTT
This sequence comes from Bagarius yarrelli, assembly GCA_005784505.1. Classification (NCBI taxonomy): domain Eukaryota; kingdom Metazoa; phylum Chordata; class Actinopteri; order Siluriformes; family Sisoridae; genus Bagarius; species Bagarius yarrelli. Next base: position 46,227 of record VCAZ01000144.1, on the reverse strand, counting down.
AGGATGATGAAAAGCGTGAATCCGGATAAGAATCTGAAGGCCGGGGTGTGTCTGCACGTTATCTCAGCTCCCAGTGTGATCATGTGACCCGTATCTCCACACTACAATCATTATCTAAGAGTGAAAAGTCTGCAATCGGAATTATTCTACACCCAGATGAGTTCAGTGAACACAGCCAACCTGATGCCATTGTTTACTTTTCAACACGTGTTAAAAGTGTGTGTTGTGGAATGTGATGAATTTTAGTTTGGGTTCCACAGAAAACAGGCCTGATTCTGGAACTATGTTAGTTATTTCTGAGGTTTTGCCCCACCTGGTGTATGATTGACACTTGTACTTGAGTTCACTGGAAAAAGAGATAAAAATAAAAAAATAACAATACGTTATGAAACAGGAGCTTCTGTGATGTGTTAATATCATTACTCCCAAACCAGACAGTAGCAAACATCTCTGAGAGTTTATCACTGAGAGATTAATTCAGTTTATCACTGAGAGATTAATTCAGTTTATCACTGAGAGATTAATTCAGTTTATCACTGAGAGATTAATTCAGTTTATATCACTGGGATTATATTCAGTTTATTACTGGGACAATCAGTTATACTGTTAATTCGGTTATAATGAGGGATTAATTCAAGTTTTATTACAGAGAGATATTCAGTTTATCACTGAGAGATTAATTCAGTTTATCACTGAGAGATTAATTCAGTTTATCACTGAGAGGATTAATTCAGTTTATCACTGAGGGATTAATTCAGTTTATTACTGAGAGGATTAATTCAGTTTATTACTGAGGGATTAATTCAGTTTATCACTGAGGGATTAATTCAGTTTATTACTGAGAGATTAATTCAGTTTATCACTGAGAGATTAATTCAGTTTATCACGAGGAGATTAATTCAGTTTATCACTGAGAGATTAATTCAGTTTCTAGGATAATTCAGTTTTATTACTGAGGGATTAATTCATTTATTACTGAAGATTAATCAGTTTATACTGAGAGATTAATTCAGTTTTAATCACTAAGAGATTACGTCATTTTTTATCACTGAGAGATTAATTCAGTTTAATCACTACGAGATAATCAGGTTATTCACTGAGAGATTAATTCAGTTTATTACACGAGAATTAATTCAGTTATACGAGCGATTAATTCATTTATCACTGATATATTAATTAATTTTATCAATGAGAGATATCAGTTTATCACTGAGGGATTAAGTCAGTTTATTACTGAGAGATTAATTCAGGTTATCATGAGGATTAATTCAGTATACTGAGAGATTAATTAGTATATGAGGGATAAGAGTTAATTATGTTTCACTGAGGATTAATTCAGTTTATCACTGAGAGATAATTCAGTTATCAAGAGAGATTAATCAGTGTATCACTGAGGGATAATCATTATCCTGAGAGATTATTCAGTTTATTACGAAGAGATATTCAGTTATCACTAGAGATTAATTCAGTTATCACGCGAGGATTATTCGTTTATACTGAGAGATTAATCAGTTATTACTGGATAGTTTATCAGTTTTATGATGAGGGATTAATTCAGTTTTCACTGAGAGATTAATTCAGTTTATCACTGAGGAGATTAATTCCGTTTATCACTATAGATTAATTCATTTTATCACTGAGGCTTATTCAGTTTTTACTGAGAGATTAATTCAAGTTTATCACTGAGGGATACTTCAGTTTATACTGAGGCGAATTTAATTTAGTTTTATTATTACTGATGGATTAATTCAGTTGATTATGAGGATATTCAGGTTTATCACTGAGAGATTAATTATGTTTTTATCACTGCGAGTTAAATTCAGTTTATCACTGAGAGATTAATTCCAGTTTCATACACTGAGGATTAATTCAGTTTTATCACTGAGAGATAATTCGTTTTTTATCACTGCGAGATTACTTCCGTTCTCACTATACGATTAATTCAGTTTATCACTGAGGGGATTAATTTCAGTTTATTATGAGAGATTAATTCGTTTTTACTAGGTTAATTCATTTATACTGAGGATTAATTCATTGTTTATCACTGAGAGATTAATTCAGTTTATTACTGAGAGATTAATTCAGTTTATCACTGAGAGATTAATTCATTTAGTCACTGAGAGATTAATTCAGTTTATTCTGAGGGATTAATTCAGTTTATCACTGAGAGATTAATTCAGTTTATCACTGAGGGATTAATTCAGTTTATCACTGAGGATAATTCAGTTATCACTAGAGATTAATTCAGTTTATCACTGAGGGATTAATTCGTTTATTACTGATAGATTAATCCCAGTTTATCACTGAGAGATTATTCAGTTTATCACTGGGGATTAATCAGTTTATCACGAGAGATTAATTCATTTTATTACTGAGGATTAAATTCAGATTTATACGGAGAGATTATTCAGTATATTACTGAGGGATTAAAGTCGTTTTGACTGAGGGAATTATTCATTTATCACTGAGAGATTAATTCAGTTTATTACTGATAGATTATCAGTTTATCACTGAGGGATTAATTCAGTTTTTTTTTACTGAGAGATTAATTTCAGTTTAGTACTGAGGGATGTAATAGTTTAACTGAGGGAATTAATTCGTTTTATTACTGAGGGTAATTCATTTTATTACTGAGAGATTAATCATATTTAGTCCTGAGGGATTAAATTCGTTATTACTGAGGATTAAAAATAATCATTATCACTGAGAGATTAGTCAGTTTATCACTGAGGATTAATTCGTTTATTACTGAGAGTATTAATTCGTTTATTACTGAGGGATTAAGTTCAGTTTATCACTGAGAGATTAATTCCAGTTTATTACTGATATATTAATTCAGTTGTTTACTGCGGGATTAATTCAGTTTATCACTGAAGGATAATTTCAGTTTATCACTGAGAGATTAAAATTCAGTTTTTATCACTGAGATATGTACTTCAGTTTTATTACTGAAGATTAATTTCGTTTATCACTGAGGATTTAATTCAGTTTATCACTGAAGGATTTAATTCAGTTTATTACTGAGAGATTATTCATTATCACTGAGGGATTAATTCATTTATTAACTGAGAGATTAATTCAGTTTAGTTACTGAGGGATTAAATTCATTTATTACTGAGGGATTATTCAGTTTATATTCCTGAGGGATTAATTCAGTTTATCACTGAGAGGAGAGTAATCAAGTTTATCATGAGGGATTAATTAGTTTATTACGAGAGATTAATTCAGTTATTTTAATGAGGGATTTATTCAGTTTATCCACTGAGAGATGAATTCAGTTTATTACTGAGAGATTTAATTCAGTTTTATCATGCGGGATTAATTCGTTGATCACTGAAGGATTATATTCAGTTTATCACTGAGAGATTAAAATTTCAGTTTATCACTTGAGAGATAATCAGTTAATTATGAGAGATTAATTCGTTTATCCATGAGGGATTATTCAGTTTATCACTGAAGGATTAATTCAGTTTATACTGAGAGATTAATTCAGTTATCACTGAGGGATTAATTCAGTTTATGACTGAGAGATTAATTTCAGTTTTATTACTGAGGTTTAATTCAGTTTCTTACTGAGGGATTAATTAAGTTTATTACTGAGGGTTAAGTCAGTTTATCACTGAAAGGATATTTAAGTTTATTTACTGAGGGATTATTTCAGTTTATCACTGTGAAGGATTTTTTATTTTCAGTTAGTACCTGAAGTGTAGGATATTCCGCCTGAGGCTAAAAACCTCATTAACTAAGCAATTAATGTAGTCATAAATCGCCGAATATCCCATTTATTTCCCATATCCTGCGGGCCGGAAATCTGCTTACACGACTGTGGAGTTCATTTCCATTGTACCCATCAAAAAACATTCCCCGCAGGTAAATGCATCACTCAACACACACATTCACCTCCTAACCACTTACTTAACCACCACCTCACCACTCACTCACTCACTCACTTCAAACAACACATTCATTCACTCACTCACTCAAACACACATTCACTCACTCACTCAACGATCCCTCAAAACACACCAATACCCCCTTACTCAAAACACACACATTCACTTACTCAACAGATACTAAAACACACACATTCACTCACTCACTCAAACACACATTCATCACTCACTCACTCAACCAACATTCATTCACTCACTTCAAACCAACATTCACTTACTTCTCAACAGATACTCACAACACACAATTACTCACTTACTCAAACACAACATTCACTTACTCAACAGATATCAAACACACACATTCACTTCCCACATATCAAACACACAACATTCACTCACTCACCAACACACTCACAAAACACCAATTTACTCACTCACCACATACTCAAACACACACATTCACTTACTCACCACATACTCAAACACACACATTTACTTACTCACCACATACTCAAACACACACATTCACTTACCCACTCATCACATACTCAAACACACACATTCACTCACTACTCAAAACACCCACATTCATTACTCCTCAACACACACATTTACTCACTCAAACACACATTCATTTACTCACTCAAACACACACATTAACTTATTTATTCACTCATTCAAATTTACACACACACACACACACACACACACACACACACACACACTCTTTGCACCCAACAGACTTTTGCTTTAGTTTATCAATGAATCATAGAAATAAGTAAAAATTCCAAACACATCAAATTAAATATTTTATTAAACTAAAAATAATTCTTCCCTCATTATTTATAGGAAAACATAAAAATGTGTAGTGACACCAAGACTTTATAACAATTTAAAACAAATTAAATTCAATGACAAAAGTTCTAAAATTAAAAAGTATACACACACACGCACCCGCACACACACACACACACACACACGCGCACACACACACACGCACACACGCACGCACACACACACACACGCCAAGCAACACACGCACACATGCACGCACGCACGCACACACACACACACGTTTTTATCTGCACTTTCATTGTTTCCTTGCTCTTAGTTAAAAGCTTATAATCTCTATTCACAAACAAATATAGGAGGTAGTAGTTCAGTGGTTAAGGTGTTGGACTGCTGTTTCCCAGGACCCTCGAGCTACCACTGTTGGGCCCCTGAGCAAGGCCCTTAACCCTGAACTGCTCAGGTGAGATAATTACATTCCAGTAACTGATTGAGATCAGACTGTTCTATAACCTAGAAGGCGATCACAGAAGCACAAAGTCGTCCATGTTGCTCCGTTTACTCTTCCGTTTCATTTTATCTTTGTTTTGGGGTGAAATGTGCGCCTCTAGGTCAAAGGTCGAGTCCAGTTGCTCATGCTGCTCTTGCCCGCAGCCGCCCACGAAGGTGAAGATGGGGTATGTGTCTGAGGACGAGGTCAGAACCTGGACAAGGATGAAATTCAATCAAATCTATTTCTGCGAGAAAATAAGACAGAGTAACACAGAGTGTGTGTGTGTGTGTGTGTTTCCTCTGTTACCGTAGTGACATCAGAGCAAAGTGTGTCCAAGTCCCTCCTGCTTTTAGCGTAGAAGCCCAGAGTGCAGCTGGGGTCCATGCGGTGAATCGGCAGCTTCCTCGCCGTCCTACAGTGAAACGACTACAAACACACAGAAACGCACACGGTTACCATGACCACACTAACTAGTACCAGTTTACTAACTAGTCTCGCATTAAATTTTACAGTAACGCAAATAAAATAATAAGTTATTAATGTGTGTGTTATTAATAAGTAATAAGCAACTTTTGTGTTGATGAAATTCAAAGCGAAACATACATACAATTTTTTTGTGATTGACTTCGACGTCACGCTTCTAAAAGCTCAAAGAGCCAAAAATGTAAAGAAAAACCCCCCCACAATATATATATATACACACACACACACACTAAATATTCGCGGTCTGCTGATTTGAATAATAGGCCACGCCTACAGAGTCTGGACTGTTAAATTCAGTGTGTGTGTTTAAGAAGATAAATGAAGGAGATGATGTTTCTCTACCTCTAAAGGGAAGTTGGGCTGCGAGACGTCAACAGCTGGCTGACAGAAATGAGGATCCAGATACAACAGCTGGTCACCTGATTACAGAAAAACAATAACATCACAGTGAATATTAATCCATTGTTCTGACTCGTTCAGCGGCAATCCGGCGTTTTAGTGCCGTATAAAAAAATAAAATAAAATAATGTTAAAGTCGTAATATTTTAATAATTAACGTTTTATTGTTTTTCATAAAAAAGATTGTGATAATTCGATTAAATCCGAGTCCAGAATAGATATTTTTAATATTACGTCTTTAAATCTCATAATTTTGGATTCATTTCTGAAATATTGCAACTTAATGTTCGTTATTTCGCACTTCAACTGTTTCTGTCAAGCCTTAAAAAAACGCCCGTCTTAATCTCCTAAAGACGCATCAGCCAATCAGAACACAGTATTTCATGCTCACCTTGAAACCCAACGAAATACAGCGAGTGTTTCGGCTTTCCTCCAATTATTCCCACACAGCTCTTCAGCTCAAGCAGCTTCTAAAAGATCGACCAGAAAACATTACTACTACTAGTGTGTGTGGTGTGTGTGTGTGTGTGTGTGTGTGTGTGTGTGTGAGATCATACCTTTATATATGGGATATACACCGGGTTAAGCGTGTCTCCGCCGAGTCTCACGGGCACCAGGATAACAAGGGAGCGAAATTTTGCTGGGAGCTCACAGAGTTTCAATACATCACCCATATACACTACACGCACACACACACGCACACACACACACGCACACACACACACACGGCTAAAAAGATAAATAAGTGAAAAAAAGAATTGTTTCAGGTATAGTTTTTTTTTTTTTACTTACCAGTGCAGTCCTGGGCAACATATACCACCAGGTCACTTAATTCAGACACTGCGACTGCCTTCCTGAAAACACACACACACACACACACACACACACACACACATAATGATAGCAGTATGCTAATACAGGAACACAGTCTATATGAATCACGACACATGGTCTTACCTCAGCAGGTGTGCGGCGACGGATGGCCCGTACCAATCACCCGCTCGTTGCCCCGACGACCGTCCCGACTCCACCAGTGTGTGCAGGCTGAATGGAGCAGACGGTGTGTCCCCGAACCAGGCAACCAGACGCCTGTGTCTGCTCTCCTTCCCATCCTCATCCTCATCCAGCACATCACCTTCACTCCGCCTCCGATGCCCCACCCTCTGACTCCGCCCCAATCCCAGCATCAAAGAACGAGAGTACCTGAGTTCCAGGTCGTCCCTAGTCTGCTGATGGGATCCCTGCCACGTCCAGCCTGAGGGCAGGAGAAAGAGTGAGCATGGGGGTATGAGGGTTTGCGTGACATGTCTGTGTGTGTGTGTGTGTGAATACCTGCGGGCAGTGTGTGTAGTTTAAGTGCCTGTGCGAGAAGCATCTGGGCAGAGCGGAGGGTACAGCCCCACCCACTGTCTGAGGTTAGTGCTGAGCCATGCAGTGAGGAGAAGCCCTTCCTGTACGTCATCCAGAAGAGAGACGAGAACACACACCCAAACATCTGCTTCTCACCTAACACACAAAACTTTCTCAAATGTGGGTCTCTATGCTGTGTTTGTGTGTGTGTGTGTAGTTGATACACACCTTCATGGTTCAGGTGGTATGTGTGACCCAGCAGAAACACAGGAGAGTTTTTACTTAGGCGCGGTTTGGGTTTTAGAGTCCAGCCTGAAACACACAGAGTTTAAAACACACACACACACACACACACACACACACACACACACACACACAACTACACCCCTGGGTCACGTGTCAACCTCAGCGCAGGTTCACACACACCTCCGTACTTTACGCTGTTCCACGCAGACACCAGCCTGCTCCTCAGCCTGGCTTTATCCCTCACTGCCTTGGAGGAGTGTGTGTGATCTGAGGAGTGTGTGTGATCTGAGGTGTCCATGCAGTCGAATGTTTCGGGGAGCGACACGATCTCGAATGACTCCAGATCTGTGAAACTCGTCTCATCAGGACCTGCAGAAGTCATTACGTTACTCTGCTGAACCTGATCACCATGACAACCTTCAGAACCTGCATCAAAGAAAACCAGCATCAACGCCGATTGTTTGTTTCAGCTGGACTTCTATTGTGCGTGTGTGTGTCTGTGAAAAAGATTTAAATTCTTATAATCAAATCATATGATCACTCGACATGATTGTTTTTAATAATTATGCAAATTTATGCACGCTTAAATAAACAGAACGTCCTTTTGCAGTAAACTTTCACTGGATGATTCACGTGACTCGCAGCACGTTTTAAATCCCATTTAACAATTAATTCTGGTTAAAAATAACTAAAATGAGCAAATTAGGACAACGACCCGGTTTTATTTCCCGCTTTTCTTCAGCACAGCAGTGTCGCTAATGCAGCGCAGAAACGGACGTTTATTCATCCGCCGATTTTATTCAAATCGAATAACTCACTTACCCTAAAATTATCCGGATTATAAAACTTTGATTTCACAGAAATCTTAGGATTTTGTCAAAACCTCCCCAAACCGACTGTTACTTTCACATAACTTTTCACTTCCTATTTACTCCGCTCCTCACCAGGCAACGTACAACTTATCGTGCAGCTGATTGGCTAAACTAGTCACGTTAGAGTCGAGACGCAATGATTCCGTTAGTCAAAAGCGAAGCAAAACTGAGCTATACGATTTCTGTGGATTAAAAAAGAATAAAAAACAAGTAAATAAAAGTATAAAAATATTTTTTAAAAATTGATCTCGGATTCTAAATTAGGTATAAAAATCACACTAAAGTTCAGCATTGCTGATTCCCACTTCCGCATAGGTAAAGAAGTGTCCATTCTATGTGTACTTCAAAGTAGGCGATAGTAGATCATCCGGGAACTTTTAGCGTACTGTAACTCACATACTTAGTTGGACATACTTCTGGCGTAACAAACTCAGTTTCACACACTAGATAGTATAAAAGTATTTATAGCGGCCAATAAACGCAAATACATGAAAACCTGCCTATGGAAAAAACACAGCCCCCCCCCGTTTCCCTGGATATATGTGTTTATATAAAACACTGTGATATTTAATCCCATTATACCGCTTAAATGCTAAGAAATCCGAGTTTGCACATGCAGTAGATATTAACGAGGGTAATTAATAAACGAATGCTAATAGCCCTATCTGTCTAGCTACCCAACTAGTTGACATCCCCATCATTAACATCAGTTTCTCTCCTCCTGGAGACGGTGTATGGACAGGACGTGTAACGGTGTTTTGGGATGTTTTTTCAGAGAAAACTAGTTTGATCTTTTATACTGACGCCTAAATAAATCAATGAGTTTGTTGTAGGACGTTTAATTAACACACTGTTTCTGCCCTCTCTTTCTGCCCTGCGTTTTTGGATTAGTTCTATTCTTTGATTACTTGTACTGACCTACTGCCGCTTCCTGAATACTCTTGGTTCATCTCCCTTCTAAATAAAAGCCATCTCTATTATGACCACCCCGTCTCCTTCTTTCAGTGGAGGTTTGATCGGAGAGAAAGAACCAAAGTCGTCATGTGTGTGAATGAAAGCAGTGGAACAGTGAGTTACGGGTGAAGAGTGAAGAGGTCAGTGTTTAAGCCTTGGGGGCGACAGTCCAAGCAATGGAGAGTGTGAGAGGTAAAGATGAGTGCAGGCAGGTTGGATGGGTGGAGAAACGTGTCAGGAGTGATGTGGACAGGAGTATCAGAGTTTTCTTAAAAAAAATAACAGTTAACTGAAGTTACTCGGTGTGTGTGTGTGTGTTTTAGCTAACTAACTGACCGTCTGTTAGCTTGCATGAAAGTGTGACTGATAAATAAAACACAGCATTCATCAGTTCAAATCTTTTATTGAATTTTTCATTATTACTGCACTTCAGCCTCTGTGTTCTGCGTTTCTTCACAACTTTCCCGAAGAAAAATTAACCGAGATCAAAACAGAATAAATAAAAATAGCAAAACAAAAAATTCCACGAAAATTTTTGTAGAACATCATTTACGATAATTTACAAAACAATGCTATTATAATTATTATAATAATAAAAAAATCATAAAAAACAAACGATTAAAGGAGGGGTCCATGAGGGCAAGCACTTGGCCAGCAGGGCGACGTTTGACAGTCGGATTTATTTCTAGGGAATTTTTCTGTAAGAATGTGACAAAAATAATAAAATGAAATAAAATCTTCGTCTGTTTTGTGTAAAATTGGTGGAAAACTTGAACGATTCGTTCGCTTCCTGACATCAGTCCTACTTCTACATATCCTAACTGCATAAAATTCATAGGAAACAAAATTACAACTCCTAAAACACACCTTACTTACACACACACACACACACACACACTCAGACCTTGACTCTTCGCTTGGACCCCCTCGAATATCTGAAAAATAAAGTGCATTCTTACGTGTTTTTTACAGAATACAGACCTACGACCCTGAAGCCAACCACACACACACACACACACACACTACGACTTGTTGAATAAGAGCAGGACTTACTACAGGACGTAGTGTGTAACAGTGATTAAATATTAAGATAGGATTTTTTTGTCTGTGTTTTATGTAAAAATTTTAACTAAAATGTTCGTAAGGAAACCGACAAATCTTACCTCTGTTCGTTCAGTTGATTTAATTCTTAAACAAAGACGTAATTATCGTGATTAGCAATGTTTTTAAAAATTAATACATCACTGCACATGAACTACTTCCTTCACACATCCAATCTTATATAAATTACAGGCTCGGTTTGAACGCCCCCTGAGCAGTGAAAGGGTTAATATTCTTGCTTAAGGGCCCACAGTGGCAGCCCGGCTGTAAGGGGCTTAAACCACCCATCACAAACCAGCACTTTAACTTTTAGCCTCAAGTAAAGTAAATTAATTGTCAGAACAACCCAGATGACAGAACAGGCTTTATTTCCTGTTTAAAATATAAAAATAAAACATAAAGTAGCAGTTTTTTTATTGGAAAAAATCTGGGTTCATTTCAGGGCAGAAAAGCGTGAACAGCAGAACGCCCTATATGTTCATAGATTGATGTATTAACAGTTTTGTCCACTGAGGCACTAAACACTTCGTCTGTATCGCTTCCCTTTTAAGTTACTGACGGTTGTAGACGGTAATGACGCATGATCGTGCTAATAACGCCTTTAACCGACGTGCAGCGTGCCGGGATCTACAGAGAGGAAAACATGACGCATGTAGAAAAACTCCAGCATTGTTCATGTTATCGGTGACACATGAAACTTCCTGAGTCGGCGAGAGCAGAGAGTTTTACCGGTGTAAACAAAAAAAATTACACACGCGTGCACACACACCTACACACACACACACACGCCACACACCGACCCGCGCACACACCACTTACACGCACACACACCTACACCAATATAAAATGGTTTGAGTAAGAAAAGGCGTTAAAACAAAGTATACACTAAATGACACAGAGAAAAAGCACTTTTGCATATAAAGAAGTTTCACACACACTTCTACCAACCACACACACACACACACTTTTACACACACAAACAAACACACGTAATTTCTACATTTCGTTAGATTCATAAAGACATTTGCCAGTGTTTTTTTCTTCTCATTCGGTGTTTAAAGGCCCAGAGAACCGAAATCTGCTTTCCTAATAATGACGATGAGAATGACAGCCTGGAATATGGGATGGCGCACAGCTACCATGTGATGAGCCGTTACCATAGAAACAACGCGTACCAGAACGCGAAGTGCGAAAAAGTGCGGACTGTACGAGCGTATAATCATGAGGCTGATGACGTTGTCCCCCACACACAGTTCCATTCTAACATCTGTTAAACCATCTAAAATTATAAAGCCGATAAACGCTGACCTTAGAAAGCTAATCTAAAAAGAGAAAGTTAAAATTAAGATTGAAGCTATTTTTAGATAAGATAATTTAAGATAAGAAAGCTAAGTTTAATAAGAGAAAGATAACTTTATAGAAAGAGAAAGCTAACTTCAGAGAGAGAAGCTCCTTATAGAAGAAAGCAAGCTCAAGAAAGCCCCATAGAGAAAAAGGGTGGATGTTACGAGAAAGCTACTTTAGGAAAAAAACTAATCTTTAAGTGAAAAGCTAAACAAGATACCGTCAGAGAGCGAAAGCGAACCTCAGAGAGCGAAAGCGAACCTCAGAGAACGAAAGCGAACCTCAGAGAGCGAAAGCTAACCTTAGAGAGCGAAAGCTAACCTCAGAGAGCGAAAGCGAACCTCAGAGAGCGAAGCTAACCTCAAGAACGAAGTAACCTCAGAGAGCGAAGCGAACCTCAGAGAGCGAAAGCTACCTCAGAGAGCGAACGCTAACCTCTAGAACGAAAGCTAACCCTCAGAGAGTGAAAGCTAACCTCCGAGAGCGAAAGCGAACCTTAGAGAGTAAAACTAACCTTAGAGAGTGAAAGCTAACCTTAGAGAGTGAAGCTAACCTTAGAGAGTGAAAGCTAACCTTAGAAGTGAAAGCTACCTCAGAGAAAGTTAACTGAGAGAGTAAAATTACTTTAGAGAGCGAAAGTTTACCTTAGAGAGTGAAAGATAATCTAAGAGAGCGAATTCTAATAACTCAATAATTTGGAATGTTGGTGAATGGAGGATTAAAGAATCATGGTTTTTGTGAGTATGATGCAATAAAGCTGCTAATAAAGCCTAACAGACTTGAATATTAGGCCACGCCCTGGGCCATTAGTTTAATAGAACGATTGGCTGTGATGTCATCATTTTAGTATGTACTCTCATTCTCTGGGCATTAAACACTTCAATAAAACCGCTAGCCTGGAGGCTTTTATCGCAGCCGTACAGAACGGCGACCGCGAACAGAGGCAGCAGGACCTATGTTTTACGACTGTAAAAGCAAGCGTTGTGCAAGCGTTGTGTTCATTCCAGCATTAAAGCGAATGTCAGATTGTGCATCGTGCATCTTCAAGTATGACGACAGATTTATGTATTCATTTATCATTTTTCAGTTAGAGACATGCCGTTCCGCCACCCTGCGTCGAGAGAGTTTGATATGACATCACTGGCATGCGTGCTATAAAGACCGGCAATTATGACAGTCAGATAGGACATATGTTCACTAGCATCAGGTCTTTGCGTATTTTTTTTAAATAATTATTGTTAAAAACGTATAATCTACCATGCAGCTACACACAGCGCTCTCTGTCATCCATACACTGATCTGGTGGTACTCCAATAAGCTTAATATGTACTTTTTCATAAAAACTTTGGTAGTTTCGAATAAATTGTAACGATTTTAGCATGCAGCTTCATTGCTAGCTACTAACAAAAAACTGAGGTCACATGGTTACTTAGCTGCCCCTTTAACTTAAATAAATTCAGGATCTGGTCTGAAATTCCTTAGGACATCCAGGACCCTGGCATTACTTGGCACACTTTCTGAACGCAAACAATGTTCCACTAGTACATATGTACTAAATGCTCTTCTGCGAATCTTTATGAAAAGGTACTACTGCAGCTTTATAACTGCCTATACTCCTAACGTGTCTAAGGATGGTAGTTTGAGAGCACCTTTTCATTTTGGATAAGGGTTGATTTGGTGGTTGTGAAGAATTAGGTCATCGCTTTATTGAGTATCGCTTACTTCTCGTCTACTCTCAACAGAATTCAGGATGCTTGTTGGAGCTCTTTGATTTGGGGATCCTGGTCCAGGCCACGTTCCTGTAGATATCCCAGGCCCCCGACGATGCTCTGATTTGCCCAGTGTCCCGGCCGCTTTTCCTCGCTTGATTTGCGCTCGAGTCTTTGCTTTGCTACCGTCTTGGGATCCTAACTTCATGGGTCCAACAGGTTTTGCCACACTGGTAAGTTGAGTGACGAAGCTTGAGCGGTCCCCGGGGAGATAGTGCGGTATTTGCCCGTGCTGGGTGAAGGAGTGGAAGGAGACGGGGAAGCTTTCCTCTAAACCTCTAAC
>VCAZ01000144.1:0-26695 GCA_005784505.1 Bagarius yarrelli | reverse complement strand
TGAATATCTAATCATTTAGATGGCTTATCAACGATTAATGGTACTACTTTCAGAGAGCCGGTCTCCATGTTGTGGCCTCAGAGGACCTACCCAGACTTTCTCTTTGGTCCGGTCCTTCCCCATGACTTCTTGCTCCCTGCGGGTCACCACTGCTTGTCCTCCGCGGGACAGTGCTCCATCCGGCTGTACCCTCGACAACACACAATTAACATAGTGGAGTCTTAACGTCATGAACTGAGCATAACGGGATTGGAATCTTTTCTGTGAGAGAATGTGAGACTTCTGAAGCGAGCATCAGGGGCTAAACGGCGAATCTCGACGGGCTCGTCGTCATTGTCGTCTTCATCGAGGAGTGAATTGATGGTAACGATGAACGTGCTGCACACACCCCAAGAGCGAGACGGAGTGATAACATCCAGCATCCTATGCTCATTACCTACGTCTCCCACCGATATCCAGTTTCAGGGACTGATTATTTGCACGTTTAAGTGAGCGATAACCCGATATGCAGTAACGATATGTATTGATTGCTACACTTCCGTTTTTGACTCGATGATAAAACAGTACTGATCTATACAAGCTTTTTTAATCATTACACTAAACACCATTTATTTTTTCACCAGTATAAATCGAAGAGTCGGAAACTGAAAATCATTAAAAAAACGTTGAAAAATTTGTAAAAAGCTTTATTGCGGTAATCAAGAGAAAAACAGGTACTAATAAAGAACATATACATATAAACATATCGGCGGATCTGATATTATGAAACCGATATCCGATAATAAAAAAGACATCTGTAAAGATATCGGTATTAAATAACATGAGAACAAAGCTCAGAATTAAGTCTACACTGCTACTATACTCAACCTACACTAATGTATTGCACATATACAGAGCTTTTAACTAAATAACACACACACACACACACACACGGTCAGTGTACTCACTGTCGAAGTAGCTGGTGTCCTCCTCCGACTCGAGGTGAGGTACGAACTCGGCTTTCTGCCTTAATAAACTGTTCCAGTCCAAATCCAGAAAAAACGGGTGATGCTTTACTTCCACTGCACCTCCTGCTCTCACACACACACACAAACACACACATAAATACGGCGTTAGTGTACATTTGACCTGAGCTTAGCCAGAAAGCAGAACCCGCTACATCACCAACATGTGACTGGAATCACTCACTATATCTTCTCCTCTCTCTCTATCTCCTCATATACACACGTTTGTTTTTTCTCCTGCTACTTTCTACTTAGTCTTGGATTTTTCTGGTGGTCCTGATGGTAAGGAAAGTGTTTGTTATTCCTATTCATCACTAATAAACTGTGATTGACGATGTCAGTCCCCCCTTGGGACCAGCAAGGATTTGGGGCCAGTTCGGAGCCAGGATTTGAGCACCGGCTCAGGAATTCTTCCCCACTGGGCTCCGGCACTGGTGGAAAAGCATTAAAGGTACCTGTGCCTAAGCGGAGGAGTGGGCTGGTCTGCAGCAGGGCAGAAATGAGGTGCTGGGCGTCGACTGGAAGCGCTTCATCACCTTCAGGCCACACAATGTCATCTATACACAAACACGCACATTCATATACATGGTAAAGATAAGTGTATAACAGGTGACAGGTGTGTGTGTGTGTGTGTGTGTGTGTGTGTTCATTTCAGCCTCTCACCAGTGATGACTTGGCCGAACAGCTCCTCCGGTGTGTCCCCAAAAAAAGGCACACAGCCTACCAGGAACTCATAGAGGATGATGCCCATGGCCCACCAGTCCACCGGTTTCCCATATCCCTGACGCAGAATCACCTCCGGGGCGATGTACTCCGGTGTCCCGCACACCTGGGGGACAAAAACATTTGCTGTGTTGATCATCTGGATAGGACAAAAAACACCCACCCGACCACACACACACAAACACACACACAAACACACTGCTGGGCTCAACTAGGTTTCCACCTGTTTATCTAGGAACTCTCTGGTGTCCTTCTCGATGTGGCCCTCGTACAGGTTTGTGGTGAGACTCATTAGACCCATTTTCGACAACCCGAAATCAGTCAACTTGATGTGTCCCATGGAGGTGATTAAGAGACTAAAAGCAAAAAAGAGGAAAAACACAGAGGCTGGTCAAGAGACAGAGAGAGTAAAGCACAGTACTTAAAATATTAATTAAAATGAATTTTATTATAAAATAAAATTAAATAAACAGTTTTTTAGGTTTCATTAAGTGATATAACTATAATACAGTGGATTTATATAAAAGAAAAGTGTTAAAAACTGGCAGCTTGGTGGTTATGGTGTTGACTGCTGATCAGAAAATCATGGTTTCCGGTCCCATCACCACCAAGCTGCCAGTGCTGGGCCCCTGAGCAGGGCTCTTAACCTTTAACCCTAACCTGGTCAGTTGGATCAAGGTGGTGTATATTTTCACAGTGATAATACAAACGCTGTTACAAACTGCTGACAGACCCTAGGTATGCACACACACACCACACACTCCAGTCTGCACTCTCTTACTTGTCAGGTTTGAGGTCCCGATGGACTACGCCGTAGTTGTGGATGTACTCGAGAGCGAGGACGGTTTCTGCGAAGTACATGCGTGCCATCTCGACGGGCAGAGCGCCGATGTGCTTCAGCAGCGTGGCGCAGTCTCCTCCTGACACAGTCAAACAGAGTTAAGTGTTGTAGGTGCTGCTGTCACACATGTACACACTGCCTACACGTATGTCCGGCTGCCCTGCGAAAAAAGTTCTCCTAATTTTATTGCTAATGTAACTTCCTCATTGGATGCGGATGGAGTCAGTGACGGTGTGATGCTGGCGATGCTGCGTCAGAAATGACATACCACCCGGAGAAGGTACTACGTTTGAGTTTGTTAATAAAGTCTGTTCAATATAGTTTGGAGTGAATTAGGACGCACCATTCAACAGCTGCAGGTCATACAGAACGCTGCCACCAGGATTCTGACTAGAACAAGAAAATCGGAACACATCACACCGGTTCTCAGGTCCTTACACTGGCTGCCAGTCATACTGAGGATTCATTTTAAAGTAACTGTTACTCGTCCCTCATGCCCCAAAATACATTTCAGATAGCTCACTGATAGTATCACTGAAACAAACCAATCAGATCACTCAGATCACTGAATACAAACCAATCAGATCACTCAGATCACTAAATACAAACCAATCAGATCACTCATATCACTGAATACAAACCAATCAGATCACTCAGATCACTGAATACAAACCAATCAGATCACTAAATACAAACCAATCAGATCACTCAGATCACTGAATACAAACTAATCAAGATTCATCAGATCACTAAATCACTAAACCACCAATCAGATCACTCAGATCACTCAATCACTGATACAAACCATCAGATCACTCAGATCACTGAATACACAAATCAGAAATCACAGATTATCAGATTACTGATACAAACAATCGATCGATTACTGATACAATCAGATCACTCAGATCACTGAATACAAATCAATCACTCAGATCACTGAATACAACCAATCAGATCATTATTCAGATTACTGAATACAACCATCAGATCATTCAGATCATACTCAGATGACAAACCAATCAGATCATCAGATCACTTCACTGAATACAAACCAGATCACTGATACAAACCAATCAGATCACTAAATACAAACCAATCAGATCACTCAGATCACTGAATACAAACCAATCAGATCACTCAGATCACTGAATACAAACCAATCACCAATTCAGATACTCAGATCACTAAACAATCACAGATTAGATCATTATTACTGATACAAACCAATCAGATCATTCAGATTACTGAATACAAACCAATCAATCAATCCCCACAGAACCCCCAAAACCCCATCAGACACTCCCCCCACTCAGATCACTGAATACAAACCAATCAGATCACTGCAGATTCATGAATACAAACCCATCAGATCATTCAGATTACTGAAACAACCAATCATCATCCAATTACGAATACAAACCATCAAACCATCAGATCACTCAGATCACTCAATCACAAACCAATCAAACCATCAGATCACGAAATACAAACCAATCAGATCATTCAATACTGAATACAAACCAATCAGATTCATTAATCAAACAACATCAGATCATTCAGATTAACTGAATACAACCCAAAATCAATCAATCTAAACATCAGATCATCACTACAAAACCCATCCTCGATCACTGAATACAAACCAATCAGATCACTCAGATCACTATACAAACCAATCAGATCACTCAGATCACTGAAAACAAACCCAATCAGATCACTCAGATCACTAAATACAAAAACCAATCAGATCATTCAGATTACTGAATACAAACCAATCAATCACTCCAGATCACTGATCACCAATACAACCAATCAGATCACTCAGATCACTGAATACAACCAATCAGATCACTCAATCACTGAATACACACCAATCAGATCAATCAGATTAAATCAACATCACAAATACAAACCAATCAGATCACTCAGATCACTGAACAAACCAATCAGATCATCAGATCACTCAATCAATACAAACCAATCAATCATCATTCACTATCACTAAATACAACCAATCAGATCACCAGATACTGAATACAAACCAATCAGATCATCAGACACTAAATCACATACAATCAGATCATGCCTATACAATACAAACCAAACCAGATCACTCAGATTAAACAAACCATCAGATCACTAAACACCAAATCAGATCACAATTCAATCATAACAGATATACGAATACAAACCCATCAACAACATCAATGAACTCAATACAAACCAATCAGATCATAACCAAACCAATAGAAAATTCCGAAAAAAAAAAAACCATCAGCCAACATCAGATCACTGAATCAACCATCAGATCACAGATGAACAAAACCAATAAGATCACAATACAAACCAATCAGATCACTCAATCACTGAATCCAAAAATACAATACAAACAATCAGAAAACCATATCACTCAATCACTGAATCAATCATCATCAACTCAGAACACTAAATCAACCAATCACGAATACAAACACATCATAACTCAGATAACTGATCCAACCATCAGATCACTCAGGATTACGTCGCTCGTAGTTGTTGAAATACCAACCCCTAAAAAACTGTGGGTTCGATTCCCAGCTCTACCAAGCCACCACTGCTGGGCCCCTGGGCAAGGCCCCTAACCCCAATTGCTCAGTTGTATAGAGATAAATGTAAGCCACTCTGGATGAGAACATCTGCCAAATGCTGTAAATGTGAATGTAGGTCAGTTAAACATACTAAAGGTTCAGTCTAAACAGGGAGAATCTGTGTTTAGCTTTTTACGCAGCAGCGGTTGGAACCGTCTACCAGAAGAGGTCAGATGTGTTTAATTCAGTAGATCTCTTCAAATAAAGGTTTATAACTTATTTATTTAGTTCTGCATTTACTAAATGAGCGCTGTGCTACATCTAAACTTGGTATAATCTCTTATATTCTTAACTGTTTTCATTTATTCTATATCATTCATTGTTTTTTATTTTCATTTTTTTTTATGTAAAGCACTTTGGTACCACTGTGAATGAAATGTATAAATATAAATAAAAATCCGCCATGTTGATATCGTCCACATGACATACGACATCACAGCAGCGTAAAATTAAAGTGTGATAATGTTTTAACTTGAGTTGATGATAAATGAGTGAAATTTAACCACTCAAATCAGTAAAACCAGTAAAGTCGCCGCTTTCTTTCTGCCATTTTGAAATCTGACGAGTCGCCATTCCTGCGGGATCATGGGATAGTAAAGTGTCCATCATATGTGTACTAATAGTATATAGGAAGGAAGCAGTAGATTATCCAGATCCTCATACTTCATGATTTTTTTGCGTACTAAGGATTAGTACATGCTACTCACACTGAAACACTCGCTCACACACACACACACACACACACAGCACCACACACCACACACACACACACACACACTCTATACAGTATGGAGGTATGCGATTTCGGGTGAAGCCTGACGACTCACCTTGCGTTTTATTATTTTTCATCGTCGATTGATCAGGGATTATTAGATGAATTAGTCGATTAATCTGCCTTACTTTAATATTATGCAATTAGTTAAATGATTAAGTTTTGTTTATTCCAACTGGCTAATAAAACCAAGAAATGTTTCTTTAAATACACGAAATCAAATCTCGATGGGATTTGATCGATTATTCAGCTTTCGCAAAAATAAAAAATTAAGTAAAACAATCGAACTAATAAATAAAACAGTCTTGTGCTACAGCGCCACCCTGGTTAAACCGCGCTATTGCAGCATTGACCATACTACATTGGAAAGTGTTTGTTGATTATTTTTTGTTGTCAATGTTGTTGATTATATAGACGAATCATTCAGCTCTACTGTGAACTCTAACCTTTATAACCTCACTTAATGACAAAGCATCTTTTTTATGGAATCAGCTGATGTGAAACAAAGTAGTGCTTCATCTGATCATCTGGTAGAACCGCCATAAAACCTTCCCGTTTAGTGAGAGAGAGAGAGAGAGTGATTTATAGAAGCATCGCTAAGGAGTGTGTATTGTTATGCTAAGCTGGAGCAGCTGGAGAACTTGTGTGGTTCCCATGTCCCGACTTCTACCTCTTGAGTGGTGTGTGTGTGGGGTGGGGGTGGGGTTGGGGCTGATTCCGAACTCAGCTGGTGTTTACAACATAAAAATTGCAAGAAAATGACTTTGTTAAGAAATTTCTAGATTTTTATTCTATTACAAGCACCAGTGGGGTAATTTATCTACCCCCTTTTGTGTGATTGGTGTGTGTGTGTGTGTGTGTGTGTGTGTTTTGTTCTGTCTCACCCTCCACGTACTCCATGACCATACAGAGGTGTCTGCGGGTCTCGAAGGAGCAGAACATGCCGACAACGAAGGGATTTTCAGCGAAAGTGAGGATGTCTCTCTCGACGAAGGCCTGCTGGATCTGGTTCCTCAGGATCAGGTTCTGCTTGTTGATTTTCTTCATGGCGAAGCGTTGACGGGTCTCTCGGTGACGCACCAGGTACACTGCCCTAAACACATGCACACACACACAGACAGAATGGAAGGATAGAGATGAAAAAACAGATAGATAGATAGATAGATAGATAGATAGATAGATAGATAGATAGATAGATAGATAGATAGATAGATAGATAAATGAAAGCACAAGTGGATGGAAGAATGGATTACAAATGGATACATGGATTAATAATAATGGATGAATAAATGGATAGATGGATGGATAATAGATGAATAAATACATGGACAAATAGATGGATTATGGATGAAGAAAAAGGACAGATAGATGGATAATAGACATTAATGGACAGATGGATGGATTATGGATGAATAAATGGACAGACTGGAGCTTTTCTTACCCGTACGCTCCGTTGCTGATCAGTTTGATGGTCTGGAAGTCAGCTTCTCCTGGAGGCTTCATCATCTTCATCTTCCCCTGAAAAAAACACAGAGCCGTATTCAGGTTAAAGAGCACCTCCTTACACATGTGTGTGTGTGTGTGTGTGTGTGTGCTTACCTCTGTCGAGTCGTCGGTCTCGGGTGTGAGGGGTCCCTCGCTGTCATAACTCTCCAGATTAACCATTTCTGTAAAAGTGGAGACAGAGAGTCATGAGATCAGTCCGAGTTTTTACGCTGCTGAATTCTGGATTCTGATTGGTCAGAAAGCGCTGATTCCTTTCCTCTAATGGCAGTTGCGTGGGGGCTGTACTGTACATTAATGTGCTCGTCTATTACAGGACAGTTACAGTGACGGACATGAAGCATCTGAATTTTCTCAATAACATCACAACCTCCGTTTATTATTCCTCTTACATAATTATTGAATTAATTCATAAATATTAAAGCTGTTGATAGCTGCTATAATGTAAGTTATGATAATATATATAATATGCATGAATGTATTATACGGGGTGGAAATGATGCAGGCTGGTGGCAATAATGCCCCCAAAATGCCCTATGACTTTATGTTGTGAGGCAACAAAAAGCCTAATATATATGTGTCGACGTCCAATCGCACACTGATAGGATAGGCGTGGGGTAGCGGGGACGAGCTTTGTCTCAGGCAGCATCGAGTTGATGGACATGGAGTTTAGATAAATACATAACTGAATCTATAACTAAGAAAAAAATCCTTAGAAAGATAATAAATGCCCCTGAATTATTAGCAATTATTAGCATATTGCTGTGGTAAAAGGTTGGACTGCTGCTCAGGAGGTTGTGAGTTTAAATCCCAGGACTACCAAGTGAGAACCGCAAGCGTATACGTATATTTGTGTGTGTGTGTGTGTATGTATGCGTGTTTTTATATCTTATTTACATGTTTGCATGTAATTGCAGTGTGTGTATGTGTGTGTGTGTGTGTGTGTGTGTGTGTGAGAACAGTGTAATAAATCTAATTGCAGTGGTATCAGGGGAATAGAACACTTGGCTTTGTGTGGTTTACATACAGTAACACTTTAACTCAGTGATTATTTTTTTATTCTCCTCACGACACACACTGCTTTATCCTAAATATAAAAATGTCTTAAGTGTCTTAGGGTCTCTAAGGGTCTCACCCTCTAGCGGGTCTCTGGTCAGTCCGAGCTGGCTGATGATGTAACGTGGTATGTCTGTCTTCATCAGGTGTCCTTGTTTGGCATGATCTTCGGCGGCCTCCAGCAGGTGGTAAAAGTCCTCGGGGTTGAACTCCTACAGCGGAAATAATGCAGGGGACATGTTTTATGGTGACACACTTCCTGTTCTATGGAGTCCCGTGACATAGAGTAATGTAAATGTGTCTGTCTGTCTGTGGATAGACGCCGGTCTGCAGTGTGGTAATGGAATTCGGGTTGGTTGGGTGCAGACACACACAAACACACACACACACACACACACACACACATTGAGGAAGTAAAGAAGGAAGCAGGTGAGTGTGTGTTCATCATGGTGTTAATGAAGGTTTTGTTCTGATGGTTCGAGTCTTACCAGACATTCCAAGAGCCGAGCTGGACGAGAGACAATGATGAGGAGCTTCTTCACCAGTTCAGTTATAAAGGTCAGCTCAGAGCTCTCAGACCGCTCATACGCCTTAGAGAGAGAGAGAGAGAGAGAGAGAGAGAGAGAGAGAGAGAGAGAGAGGAGGGGCGGAAAAAGAGGGAGAGAAAGAGAGAGAAAGGGGGGGGAGATAGAGAAAGAGAGAGAAAGAAAGAGAATGAAAGAGCAAGAGAGAGAAACAAACATAGTTAAAAGGACACAAAGTGTGTGTATGTGTGTGTATATGTGTGTGTGTGTAAGAGAGCTTTATTATACAGAGCTCTCCGTTTCTGCAGGACAGAAAATCAGCATCAGCAAAACAGACGACTCGCTGACTCATAGGAAGAAACACACACACACACACACACACACACAGACACACACAGAGAAACACTGTGTCTCACATCATGCAGCAGTTTGTCGAGGTTCTCCTGCAGCTTGTAGAAGTAGACGGTGGTGATGAGGTCGTCTCGGGATTTGTTCAGGCAGTCTCGGGACAGCTCGATAATCTGGTGGTGGATGAAGCTCAGGACCCCGTCCGCCAGAGGGAGCACACTGTCCGGAGAGAACGAGTGTATAAAGTCTGCTAATCGCCCCTCCATCTGAGCCGTGGCCTAAAACACACACACACACACACACACACACACAGTATTACAGTGTGAGATTTATTAATGTTGCAGCTATAAACGCTAACAGCAAATCAGCTTATACAGAAATCTGATCATCATTTACATACGGGACAATAAACTAATAAACTAATAGATCTCAGTTCCGTTAGAGAGACAGACAAATAGACAGATAGAAGTCAGACAGACAGACAGACAGACAGATGGATAGACAGACAGACAGATGAATATACAGACAACAGATGAATAATCTGTCTGTTTGTCTGTTTATTCATCTGTTGTCTGTCTATTCATCTGTCTGTCTGTCTGTCTATCTGTTCATCTCTCTGTCTATTCATCTGTCTGTCTGTCTATTCATCTGTCTATCTATCTGTTCGTCTGTCAGACAGACATTAATCATTTAATTAAATTGTAATATTATAAATAAGAGTGTGTGTGTGTGTGTGTGTGTGTGCACCTTTGGGAAACGCTCTTTGTACACATGGTTCATCATCATGATCTCGTTGTCGCAGCAGGAAGCTGATCTGCCGGGACTTCACCGGAAAAAACAACCAAAATTAAAATTCAGCATAAACATAAGTTCAACATAAAGTTCGAGAGTGTGTGTGTGTGTGTGTGTGTGTGTGTGTGTGTGTGTGTGTGTGTCTTGTTAATAAAGATATCGGGAAAGTAACCCTGAACCCTCAGCTGGATAATAAATAGGATAAATGTAAAATGCTCTGGATAAGATTGCAATAATGTTAAGTGTGTGTGTGTGTGTGTGTGTGTTTACCTAAGACTGCGTGAGCGTGGGCGTGTGTGTGGAGAGCTCCGCCCCCCATCATCGTCCGTCATGCTCTCGGTGCTGCCGAAGTGTTTGGACAGGAAGAGTAGCTCGTCCATGGAGGGCTGATAGGACAGCTGATGCAGACGCTCCTGAGACGAACTGGATGACTGGGACAGAGAAGGACAGAGACTTTACAGAAATGTTTGAGTGTTGGTGTGTGTGTGTGTTTGTGTGTGTGTGTGTGTTTGTGCGCACTACTTCATTATGCAGAGCACAAAAAAAGCACAGCCCTAAAAGATAACTCATCATTACTCTGTCTCTCTTTCTTTAACACACACACACACACGCACACCGCACGCACACACACACACATATATATATATATGTATATTCTTTCTCATTTTAGTAAAAACGCAACCAACAGTGCTGAGTAATGCATTTATAAGTGGTGGTGTGTGTGTGTGTGTGTACCGTTGAGCTGGGTGTGTTTGTGCCATAACCAGAAGAAGGAAGAGAAGCCAGAGACCAGCGGCGACCGTCACTTTAAAAGTGAAAGACAGAAACAGTGTAAGCTTGCAGATTTACTGTGTGTGTGTGTGTGTGTGTGTGTGTGTGTGTTGTTTTGTGTACCGTCTGGACGAGGCTGTGAAGGAGAAGTGAGCCGGGTTGCTGGGAGAGAAGTTGCGAGGGCTGTCCAATGGACTGCTTCCTGTAAGACAGGAAAGACACATGGAATTGAAATGAAATTCAGACGTACATCCGCCATGTTGATTTTGTCACATGATATACGACATCACAGCAGCCTGAATTTACAGTGGGAATTTTAGGAATTTAGGAGGTCTACATTCGCCTGGTAATCAGACTTCTCACACTGTGTGTGCGTGTGTGTGTGTGTGTGTGTGTTAGAGGTGTGTTGATGCAGGTTTTTACCCAGGTGTCCAGGCAGAGGAGAGTGAGCACGAGGTAAAGTGGGCGAGGTTGAGGTGAGGATCAGACTCTTCCTGTTACTGGCACGGCAGCTGAAACACAAACACAGCTCATGCATTTACAGAAAGCCACACATCTCCCTTACACACACACACATACACACACATACACACACACACACACACAGGATCACAATGCAATGCTGTAACAGTGGTCCTGCATGGAATATAATTAAATCATACATCGGTGGATCCAATATTACAAAACCGATAACCGATTATTGACAATAGCTGTTCAGAACAGCACCATGGACAGTTACACCACCACCACCACCACCACCGCCATTACCACCACTGAAGCATGACAAACATCTGCACAGCAATATCAAGAACCTCAAAAAGCGAAACTATATTCTAATACCTTAGTTACACACAGATAGACAAACACACACACACACACACACACACACACACACACACTGCTCTGAGTGACATGACTAACACTTCTGTGACAAATCTTCTACACATCATCCTCATCCACAGAGTGACAGATGGAGACTGACACAAAGAGTGACGGCGGTAGAAAGAATAAACAGATTGGAAGAGGGAGAGAGAAAGATAGAGAGAGAGAGAGAGAGAGAGAGAGAGAGAGAAAATAAAGAGGGAGGGAAAATAACAGCTGATTGAAGGAGAAAGACAGGATAAGGGAGACAGTCTCCCTATAGACGTGTCTCTCCACCACTCAGCTAAGCCGGCCACCATTTTGGCTTGAGTGAAACCTCCCGCAGTCCCGCGTCAGTTCTACATCACACTCGCTGACGCCAAGTCAAATGGCGCGGAACCCACGGGCCGCTCTGCAGTGAAGCACTTACTGAGAGCAATTCTTTGCCAGTCATCAGTGTGTGTGTGTGTGTGTGTGTGTGTGTGATGGTGCATTTAGCATTTAGCTAAACTGGTGTCACTTACCTGCTGCTTTTACGCGGAAGAGGAAGATCCTTCTGGGTGAAAGCGGCGGTTGAAAGAGAGAGACAGAGAGAGACAGAGAGAGAGAGAGAGAGAGAGAGAGAGAGAGAGAGAGAGTGAGAGAGAGAGAGAGAGAGAGACAGAGAGACCGAGCGAGAGAGAGAGAGACAGAGAGACAGAGAGAGAGAGAGAGAGAGAGAGAGAGAGAGAGAGAGAGAGAGAGAGAGAGAGAGAGAGAGAGAGAGGAGAGAGAGAGAGAGAGAGAGAGAGATAGACAGAGAGAGACGAGAGAGAGAGAGAGAGAGAGAGAGATAGAGAGAGAGAGAGAGATCAGATCAAACACCATCACATCATTTACACTAATACACTGATATTCAACAATCAAACACTCTTTGTTTGTCGGTCTCTCTTACTGTCTCACTGTTATCTGTCTGTCTGACTCGCTCTCTGTAGACCTCTTTCTTTTTTCTGTTTATCTCTCCGCAGATGTGTGTGTGTGTGTCTCTCTCTTTCTGTCTGCCTGTTTGTCTGTGTGCATCTGTTCCTTTCTTTTATTCTTTTTCTCTTTCTGACTCTGACGGTGTGTCTCTCTCTATTTCTTTCTGACTCTGTTACTCTCTCCCTCTCTTTACCTTTCTTTCCTTCTCTCTCTCTCTGTCTGACTCATTGCCTTTAACCCTTGGTATGAGTCTCTCTCTTGCTCTCTCTCTCTTTCTTTTTTTTTTGTTTATCTTTCTCTCTGAAGGACTCGCACTAGGTGTTAACCTAAAAACCTAAAAAGTAGACGAGTTCTTCCAGGACAGAGCGAGAGACAGAGAGAGCGAGGGAGAGGGAGGTAAATGTCCTGTCCTTGTCTCTCCTTAGTCATCTGACCTCATTAATACTGACAAAACACAAATCTGTAATATGCAAATGAGTCACATGGCTTTAACGAGTCCTTCAGATGATCATTATGATCTGTCAGGTGCGCCTGGGGAAAATACTGACCTGTGATGCTGAAATGCTGATTGGTCAATAGCGGGAAATTGATCCGTTATTGCTCATTAGGGATAATACTGATATTTAATTGGTCACTGGGAAAATACTGATCTGTTATTAGGGAGAAAGGAGAATTTTTAATTGGTCATGGGGAAGAAACAGATTTGTAATTGGTTGTTGGAGAAAATACTGATCTGTGATTGGTTGTGGTGGAAAAATTAATATTGGATTGGTTGTTTGGATTGTGTGGGAGGGAATGTGGATTGGTTGGGAAAATTAATGATTGGGTTTTAAGAAAATAACTGATTGGTTGTTGGGGACATGCTGATCTGTGATTGGTTGTGATGGATAAATACTAATATGGGATTGGTTGTTGGGGACATGCTGATCTGTGATTGGTTGTGATGGTAATTGGGATTGGTTGCTGATCTGTGATTGGTTGTGACGGGTAAATACTAATATGGGATTGGTTGTTGTAGAAAATACAGATTTGTTATTGTTCATAAGGGAGAAAGGCTAATTTTTAATTGGTCGCGGGAAAAACAGATTTGTCATTGGTTGTTAGAAAAAGACTGAGCTGTGATTTGTTGTGGTGAAAACATGCTAATATAGGATTGGTTGTTTGAGAAAAAGACTGAGCTGTGATTGGTTGTGGCGGATAATACTAATATGGGATTGGTTGTTGGGGACATGCTGATCTGTGATTGGTTGTTTATTGGTGTCCCAAAAATCTGCACTTTTAGGTAAATATTCTAAAAAAACGTTTCTGCTGAAAAGTGTATAAAATCATTCTGTATAAAATCATAATTCAGTCCAGCACCACGGACAGCAAACATCATACACACCGTCACATAAAACACCTAAACACGTGTGTGACGCAAATGTGTATCTCAGTGTGTCGGATCTTTATAATAAACATCTGTACACACACGCAAACACACACACACACACACACACACAAACACACTTCCTGATGTTAGACAGAAAATCTGATCCTCAAGCAAATGAGCGGGATCGGGTGTGTGTCCGGTGTGCAGCTCCGTGTGTTTAGCACACACTCCGAGGTGTCGGTGAAGTGGCGCATCAAACACTTTATCATGCACAGCTCACACACACTCCTGTGACCCAAACACACTGCTTCTGTTTTCCATTTCTGCTCTGACAGAGAATTTGTTCCGTGAGTCAAAAAATTCATCTGAGTAATGTGTGTGTGTGTGTTTGCGTATGTGTGTGTGTGTCTGTGTGATACTTTCTACAGAAAAGCCCAGGAGATGTGATGACTCCAAACACGGAAAGATCTTATCACTAATCAAACACACATCTGGACTCTTCACCACTGCACAGGGTTGTAGAATCATGGAGGCTTTTGGGAGTTTGGGGGTCACATGATCAATAATAAAAGGCTTTTGATGTGATGTGATGAGGTCACACCTTCACACGTTTCGTACTTCCTGTTTTATCCACAACATCTGGATTTTGCATTAAATGTATTCTGGGTGTTTTATCATTATTGATGCTCTTGGTAAGTGGGATCGTTTGGAGGAATCTCTCTACACACACACACACACACACACACACTGACCCCAAAAACTCCCTGAATGTGACTCATCTTACACACACTGTCCACCAATGTACACTCCATCAGGACAAAAACCACAGGAAGGCAAAAAAACTCATAATTTATAGCTCAGTGTGTGTGTGTGTGTGTATGTGTATGTGTTCCTTTTATCCAGGCCTAATGTTCTCACGTCCCAACTCTGCTGATACTCATTACTGCCCCCTTAACATCAACTGGAAATTTCCACTTGCTCTCTGTCTGTTCCTCTTTCTTTCTCTCTCTTCCTCTCTCTCTCTGTCTGTCTCTAGCTTTTTCTTTCTCTCTCTGTCTGTCTCAATCTGTCGATCTTTGTCTCTCTCTCTAGATTTAATTTTTTCTCTCTGTTTGTGTCTCTCTGTTTGTCTGTCTCTCTCTTTTCCTCTCTCTCTCTCATTGTCTTTCTCTCTCTCTCTCTCTCTCTCTAGCTTTCTGTGTCTCTCTCTGTCAGTCTCTCTTTCTAGATTTCTCGGCCTCTCTCTTCTGTCTCTCTTTCTAGCTTTCTATTTCTCTCTCTGTCTGTCTCTCCCTGCCTGTCTCTCCCTGTCTGTCTCTCCCTGTCTGTCTCTCCCTGTCTGTCTCTCCCTGTCTCTCTTGTGTATTACTCCACTGTGAATATCCTCCTCTGGTACTTCCTTTGTAATTAACACGTCTTTTTTCCGCTGTGACTGTTTGTCACTGTGCGCTGGTATCCTAGCTCCGGTTTCCGATCAGCGCTTCCTGACAAACATCCAGATCAGCAGCTGGAACTGGGAAAAGGCCACTTTTTATTGGTCAGTACCAAATACCTGCTAAAAAAAACACTGTGTCATGTAGTGAATGGAAAATAATCAACCCCGCGTCTCCACCCTACGTCTCCACCCCACGTCTCCACCCCACATCTAATAAAATATCAACACCTTTGACCAACCCGGAAGCTGTAAGTCTGTGCTATGGCGTGAAACTGACTTTCGGTTCATCGCTTTTCCATTGCAGACAGAACTTACATGACTGCAGCTGACTGAAGAACGCATTAATCGACCTGCTTACTTCCCCCATAATGCATTTCTCTCTTTCGCCTCCTCTCTCGCTCTCACTCATTATTTCTCTGTGGTGTAATAAATGAATGAAATCATGGGTCTGACCTTTGACCCTGGCTCTCCAGAGACTAAACCATATGGCAGTGACAGCGCAGCCTGGCAGGGGGTGTTAACTGCCTCTTCTGTGTGAGTCTGAGTGTGTGTGTGTGCGTGTGTGTGATTGTCACATGGGAGGGCAGGGACCCAAAGGACTGAGAAGGCCATTAGAGAACAATTATTCTTTCGTCAGGACAACAAACAACAACCGCTCCCCTGTGTAAGAAGCATGAGATATGTAGTAGACACACATACACACACACACACCTGACTAGTGTATACCAAATTGGACATGCACACAGACACCTGCAAGCACACACACACGCCAAAGTGAAAGGGGCGTGTAATCTCAATCTCAGGTAAGGAGGCCTAGCCTACATTTCTGTTAGCCTTAGTAAAGGAGGTGTGGCTTATATTTCTTAGCCTTATTGAAAGAGATGTGGCCTATATTTCCCCAAGTCTTAGTGAAGGAGACATAGCCTATATGTCTCTCAGTTTTAGTAAAGGAGGCATGGCCTGTATGCCTACCAGTCTCAGGTGAGAAGGCGTGGCCTATATGCCTACCAGTCTCAGGTAAGGTAGCGTAGCCTATATGTCTATCAGTCTCAGTAAAGAAGGCGTGGCCTATATGTCTGTCAAGCTCAGTAAAGGAGACGTGGCCTATATGTCTATCAGTCTCGGTAAAGGAGGTGTGGCCTATATGTCTATCAGTCTCAGTAAAGGAGGCGTGGCCTATATGTCTACCAATCTCAGTAAAGGAGTCATGGCCTATATTTCTATCACTCTCAGTAAAGGAGGCGTGGCCTATATGTCTATCAGTCTCAGCAGAGAAGGCGTGGCCTATATGTTTATTAGGCTCAGGAAAGGAGGCGTGGCCTCTATGTCTATCAGTCTTAGTAAAGGAGGCGTGGCCTATATGTCTATCAGTCTTAGTGAAAAAAGGCTTTTTTTTTTTGCACGTTTGCACATTTAAAGGTTTATCATCCAAAAGACACAATAATACGGTAAAAAATGAAAATAAAAATGGCTCTGCTGTTTAATTATGCGACCTCAGTGATGGGAGACATGTTTAATTAAGTGTTGCTCATAAATAGTCGGAACAATAGCACGCTGGATGTGCGGTGCTGTTTTAATGTGCTGATACTGAATGTCAGCGCGGTCCTGATGAGAACAGAATTGAGTGATGGATGTTTGTTCTCACCTGCAGTCTCCTGCGCCGGATGATCCCGGTATCGTCCATGATGTCCTGCTCCAAACCAGGACCACACAAGGACAGGAGGGGGAAACGGTTCCGGTGTGCTAACCCAAGACCGGGGGGCTGCTCAGAGCACAGCCGCTAGAAGCGGAGACATTGCGCTGTTATCCGGAGCTCATATCCCGGGGAACGGATTATCAGCACTGCCTTCCCCGAACAACAGCGTTACCGCACCGACACAGCGAGCAGCCCGTCCGGACTGAGACACACATCCGCTCTGGGCTGCCCTGTTGTTTTCCCCGGTTAGCTTTCAGCTAACAGAGCTGCTTATCCTCCCGGTTCTTATCAGAACCCCATTCTAACAGAACCGCGCCGAGAGAATCACAGGGTAGCCGAATTGTTATTTTGTAACCAAAAAAATAACGATTAATTAATTAAAAAAAATAAAAAATTAACGGTTAAAATCACATCAAACAAAATCAATCAGCAGGCAGGCGGTCGCTCGCGCGGATTAACGGCTCCGTTACAGATGTAACCATTAAAAGATGAAACTCGCGCGTTATGAAAAAGACGGCTTTTAAAGATGTAACGCGAAAGTGTGTGTGTGTCTGTCTCGTTGTTGCAGTAAAGGACGTCAGAACCAAACGCAGGAGCTCTGTCTCTTCTTTGAGCTCAGCTGATTCGCGCACCCCCCCCCCCCCCTTTATGACGAGGGCAAACGACAGAACAATGCGCGTGTGTTGTGTGTGTTGTGTGTGGTTGTGGGTCCTCCACCTGCTTGTCTACTATATTAAGACAATACATTATTAAACTGACTGAATGACTCGAAAACATTTTGATTTATAGTTTATTTTTGCTCAGTAAACAGTAAAAGCATCCTGTGCATCCATCTAGTGACCCATCGCATTCACAACAAACTGAGCAGTTAGGGGCCTTACTTAGGGGCCCAGCAGCAGCCTCGGGGGTCCTGAGATTAACATTGAGAACCAGGCCCAGCATTAGGTCTCGGTAACAAAAGGGGGACCCGAAGAGAAATTCATTTAGAGTCTCTCAGAGGTAAAGATGGACAGAGTCTCTCAGAGGTAAAGATGGACAGAGCCTCTCAGAAGTAAAGATGGACAGAGTCTCTCAGAAGTAAATATGGACAGAGTCTCTCAGCAGTAAAGATGGACAGTCTGTCAGAAGTAAATATGGACAGAGTCTCTCAGCAGTAAAGATGGACAGAGCCTCTCAGAAGTAAAGATGGACAGTATGTCAGAAGTAAAGATGGACAGAGTCTCTCAAAAGTAAAGATGGACAGAGTCTCTTAGAAGTAAAGATGGACAGTCTGTCAGAAGTAAATATGGACAGAGTCTCTCAGCAGTAAATATGCACAGAGTCTCTCAAAAGTAAAGATGGACAGAGCCTCTCAGAAGTAAATATAGGACAGAGTCTTAGAAGTAAATGGACAGAGTCTCTTAGAAGTAAATATGGACAGAGTCTCTTAGAAGTAAAGATAGAGTCTCTCAAAAGTAAAGATGGACAGAGTCTTTCAGAAGTAAAGATGGACAGAGTCTCTCAGAAGTAAATATGGACAGAGTCTCTCAGAAGTAAAGATGGACAGAGTCTCTCAGAAGTAAAGATGGACAGAGTCTCTCAGAAGTAAAGATGGACAGAGCCTCTCAGAAGCTTGCATGTTTCAAAAACACTATAAATGCTGAAAGTTATATGAAGGTTGTAGAGGAACATCTGCTCCCCTCCAGACTATGTCTATTTCAGTGAGGACCTTGTGTATTTCAGTAGGACAATGAAAACCACATACTGCAGCTATAACAACAGCATGACTTTGTAGTAAAAGAGTCCGAATGAACCTGTCTGCAGTCCAGAACTTTAGAGAACCTATAGAGAACATTTAACTCATCATTAAGAAAAATACCTGAGAAATGACCACGAACTCTTCAGCAGCTAAAAACATGGGACCAAAGTCCAGAAACCCATAAGCTCGATGTCCAGACGCCTTCAAACTGTTTCGAACAGAAGAGGTGATGATAAACACACGCCGTCTGAACTATTGTAGGACCTGCAGCAGGCATCACATTTGCAATGAGGTCATTTAGTGTATAAAAGTGTCAAATTTTCTCTATTTATACGTTTGTTATTTTAGCTATGTTGGGAAAGTGCTAGTTCAGTGGTTAGGGTGTTCGATCAGAAGATCGGGGTTCGATTCCCAGCTTTACCAAGTTGCCACTGTTGGGCCCCGAACAAGGCCCTTAACCTCTAAGTGCCCAGGTGTATAAGAGAGATGAATGTAAGTTGCTCTGGATGAGAACGTCTGAATTTATGTTCTTTTGAGAATAAAATATGAGATTATGGGATTTTTGTGTCTTTTTGTTTTCATTTTAATCAAATTTAAAACATGTCCCAACTTTTCCAGAATTCGGGTTGTAGGTAAAATATAACGTTAGATTGACTTCATTACATTTACTTAGAAGATACATCACAGGGACACACACACACACACACACACACACTCCTATGGGAAATTTGGAATCACCAATCAATCCAACATACATGTTTTTGGACTGTTGGAGGAAACCGAAGAACCCGGAGCAAAACCCACACAAGAACGAAGAGAATTCCACACAGAAAGACCCCTGCAGGGGAATCGAACCTGGGACCTACTTGCTGTGAGGCAACAGTGCGGAACACAAGCCACTGCTCTGCCCACTGGCAATATTTTCCCTACAGATCTGCTTGCCTCGACCGCCTAATTTGTTTTTATTGGTTCTTCACCTCACACTCGGAATACACAGATCTTATGACTCATTTCAGTTCATTAAAAGCTTGTGTGAAAAAAGATCCTCTGGTCTGAAAACCCAGCTAGTAATCGGCGGATCGGCTGCCTTTTTCTACATCAGCTGGGACGAATTTATTAGTGTTTACGTGTCCAATATCGAGTCAGACGTTTGACCTGATGATAATCATTTTTTAGAAACGTAACATCAGTATGTAGACTTTAGACGAGGATTTTGATCAGGCAGACATGGCAACCCTCAGAAGGGTTTCCTCAAACTACAGCTGAAAATGGTAAAACATTCAAGATGAGATCATTTGCAGAACAGATCCCAAATGACATCATCGTCTCTTTGCTGGTTAGAAGAAGTTAATACTAAAACAGGACCGTCTGAGAGGAAGGGGGTAAAGATGGACAGATAAACTAATGAGATGGAAATAAAGTCTAATAAAGCATCAGATGATCATAAGAAAACTATACGAATATAGTGGAAAACTTAAAGGTTTACAATAAAAGAGGGACCGAGTGGAAAGAGTGAGTGAGACTGAGTGAGAGCAGATGGTGTGATCAGTCTGACTAAAGGGCTGGAATTATCCACAGACACGCCAGACACAGCAGGAAGCGTCTGTAGACTGTATCAGAGACCGAATGTCATTTCCAGTCCTTGATTCATTAATGTTAGTGACTGTGGGAAGTTGGACGACAATATAAGGATAGGATAGATAAATAGACAGGATTAGATAGATAGATAAATGGATAGATAGATAAATAATAGACAGACAGACAGACAGAATAAATAGATAGATAAATAGACAGACAGACAGACAGACATAATATATAGATAGATAGATAGATAGATAATAGAATAGATAGATATAGATAGACGATAGACGACAGACAGACAATAGATAGATAGATAGATAGATAGATAGATAGATAGATAGATAGATAGATAGATAGACAGACAGACAGACAAATAGACAATAGATGACAATAGATAGATAGATAGATAGATAGATAGATGATAGATAGACAGACGATATAGATAACAGATAGATAGATAGAGATAGATAGACAGACAACAGACAGACAGATAGACAGATAGATAGACGATACAGATAGATAGATAGATAGATAGATAGATAGATAGATAGAGATAGACAAAGACAGATAGACAGATAGATAGAGAATAGACAGATAGATAGATAGATAGATAGATAGATAGATAGGACAGATAGATATAGATAGATAGATAGACAAGACAGACAGACAGACAGATAGATAGATAGATAGATAGATAGATAGATAGATAGATAGATAGATAGATAGATAGATATAACAGACAGACAATAGACAGATAGATAGATAGATAGATAGATAGATAGATAGATAGATAGATAGATAGATATATAGATAAATTACAGACAGACAGACGGACAGACTGATAGATAGATAGATAGACAGACAGACAGACAGACATAATATAGATAGATAGATAGATAGATAGATAGATAGATAGATAGATAGATAGATAGATAGATAGATAGATAGAATACAGATAAATAGATAGATAAATAAAGATAGACAGACGACAGACAGACAACAGACAGACAGATAGATACATAGATAGATAGATAGATAGATAGATAGATAAGATAGATAGATAGATAGATAGATAGATAGATAGACAGGACAGGCAGGCAGGCAGCAGGACAGACAGACAGACAGACAGATAGATAGATAACATTTGAATTATATATATTTTTGTAATTATTATATATATTATTTTTATTATTATTATATATATTAGCATATAAACTTTACATAGCATTGAAACAAAGCTACCGTTGTAGCATAAACAAGACACTAGATGGCGGTGTTGGATTACATTAAAAAACACGTGTTACATCGTCTCTGCAACCCCCCCCCCCACACACACACAGACACAGACACACCACACACACACACAACACACACGGAAAAGAATACAGATTTTTATTTCTCTATTTATAAAATCCTATTTTTTAAATAAGAACTCCTAGAAGAGGTCCAATCTTCATGGTGCTAGCTTAGAGGCTAATTGCTAATCGCCTAAGCTACAGTATAAAAACCCCAAATAAATGTGAAATCTTGAACATGTCCGATCTTATAAAGAACAATTAGTTCACGAGTTTATGATTAATTATCAAAAAGTCTCTTTAAAATGGACACTTTACTTAATTTAGGAATAATATGGAGAGCAGTTACACCAGAGCTGATAACTCATTAATGAATCGCAATCAATTCTGAAGTCTTTATGGAACAGAAATAAAAACTTTCATGTGTTTTTCACTGCTTTGCAATGTTTTCAAATGAACGCTTCACCAAGCTCACCTGCATGAATCGTTCCTTTGGCTGTGTTTATATTCTGGAGGTGATTTGCGTGTATGGTGCAGGAAATATCACAACATCTTTAGCTTCGGCTTCTTCTTCTTCAAAAAAAAACCACCCTGTGTGTTGCTGATGCTATTAAAAAACATGTTACGTAACACACAATGGAGGTCATTAGGCGGGTTCCTGGTATGCAGCTCTTCATCACACGTCTGAGGCCCTGGGGAAGTTCTGCACTTTGATATTTGACATTTTCATGGCTTTAGTGTGAATCTCAGGAGGGGGGTTTCCTCCAAACCTGCTCCAGTCCGCTAAACACTATTAATTACCTGTAGGCTGACGCTAGATACGCTAAATTACCGAAAAAACCCACCTTTAGGTAAAGTTTAGTTTATAAAGTAAACTGAAGGTCAGTTTAGGTATAAATCCTGATGTGACTTCCTGTAATGAGTAACTAAGATCAGTGTTTTGGTGGTGTAAGGGAACGGTTCTAACAGATCTGTTATCAGTTTATAATAGTAAACTGTGAAGTTTAATCCATTTGTACTGTAACCCGACTGAGATGATTCTGTTAATCAACCTAAAGAGACGAGTTTGATTCGTCTAAAACACTTTTTTATCTTGAAAGTTTACTTTAAACTGATATAAATCCTGTTAGTGGACTAGTTCTGCTCTACTGGTCTACGGTTTAGTTTAGTTTACTTTATTGATCATTTTAGGTGTAAAATTAGTATTTTCATTTGGTACGAATCTTCATCAAAAGACAACAAGTGTGACAAATAGATTGGATTTCTTTTGTGAGTTTAGGTTTAGTATACTTAAGCATGAGTGAGTGAGTATAGAACAGATAAACATCAATCGACTGTAAATTTGTCAGTGTCTTCTTCTTCTTCTCCTTTAAGCTGTTCCCTTTCAGGGCCTCCACATCTGCCTCCACCTCACCCTATTCTCTACATCCTCTTCACTCACACACACTAACTTCATGTCCTCGTTTATCGCATCCATATATATACCTCCTCTCTGGTCTTCCTCTTTACCTTCTGCCTGGTAGCTTCATTTCTAACATCCTCCTACGATATATTCACTGTCCCTCCTCTGGACATGTCCAAACCACCTCAATCTGCACTCCCTGACTTTATAACCAAAACATCTAACATTAGCCGTCCTCCTGATGAACTCGTCCCTAATCCTGTCCAACCTCGTCACTCCCAAAGAAAACCTCAACTTCTTCAGCGCTGCTATAAGGCGAGTAAACATCAGTTCAATTCCCAGCCTCACCAAGACGTCGCTGCTGTGTTAACCCTTTAACTGCTCAGCTGTAAAACCAGATCAATGCAAGTGGGGAAAGTGGTAGCACCGTGATTAAGGTGTTAGACTGCTAACTGGAAGATTGCTGGTTTCATTTCCACCTCTATTAATTACCACTGCTGGGCCCCTGAACAAGGCCCTTTGAAATACATGTAAATGTTACCGGTATATATTTTAGTTCGCGAAGTAAAGAGGAAAGATGGGATGGGTAGGATATCGGGCGTAAGATGGAGGTAGGATGGAGAAAGCATGAAGTAAATGGGTAGAGTGAGCGAGAAAAAGAGAGAGAGAGAGAGAGAGAGAGAGAGAGAGAGAGAGAGAGAGAGAGAGAGAGAGAGAGAGAGAGAGAGAGAGAAGAGAGAGAAGGAAGTGGGATGAAAGAATGACGTCATGAATGGAGAGAGAGAACGCGATCTGCTTGGAATGTGTGGGGAGACTGAGCCCACCATCACCTTCTGTCGTCAGCAGCTACATCACAGAAGATCCCTCAGTGTGTGTGTGTGTGTGTAGGCATCAGAACCCACTTTAGAACCCACTTTGATGTCTATCATGATTATAACCATACAAAAGAGCTTCTATTATAAAGAAATTTGCTTTGTGATGTTAAGAAGGTCTAATGTAACCCAAACAGGAAGCGGTAACTACCGCTGTTTCCTCTACACAGGAACTAAGAACACACACACACCTCTGTCTTATTGCACTTTAGTCTGGGTGCTGTAAAATTCAGGATTCTGGTACATCTCCAACAGTGGTGTCTCAATCGGTTAATGCTCTAAATTGCTCAAAACATCAAGGTGTTAGCTTCAACACCGGCATATAGACATTGTTGGGCCCTTTACCAAGGCCCCTAACCCTGTATTTGTTCCAGGGGCTTTGTTTCAAGTTTGGTAGAGTTCTTGACCCCTTTTCCTGCTAAAAGCTCTGAAGTGTTTAGCGTGTGAGTGTGTGTGATATGTGTGTAATGTGTGTTTGTACTTCAACAGGCAGTAGTGTCAATTTCACCAGGCCCACAGACACCACTCTGAAGTGCGTGCGTGTGTGTGTGTGTGTGTGTGTGTGTGTGTGTGATAATTTTCCAAAGAAAAATAAAAAAACCCCTTAAAGCAGAATTTAAGATGAATGGAAACTGGAGCATCACTGCAGATCTGGAGTTACGGCCGTGATGTCTGATCAAAGGTTATGTGTGTGTTAGGAAGAAGAGAAAAAAAAACCTCACCCAGACGGTTTGGAGGTCAAAGGTCAGGTGGACAGTGTGTGGGCTGCGTTCGGAAAATCCCTGCTGATGTCAGAGAGAGAACACAAAGCTGACACTTAATTATCCACTGAAACATCTTTAAACTCCAGATGTTCCAGATAAGCAGGTTGATGAGGCCATTTTTCTTAGACTGTTCTGGAAACTTAGCCAATTTAATTATTGTTTTTCTAATATTTATAGTGTGGAAAAAAAAGTGACTGTGAAGGACCAGATTGCAGAAATAGGTTTTTTTGGAAGAAAAAAAATCCCCGAGACATTTGTGTGTGGAAAGTTTTGCTAATGCCTCAAAAAGTCAGTGAAGAAAAGCCAAAAACAGAAAACAGAACAATTTTCAGCTGTCCTAAGTTAACAAGCTGAATTTACTCCTATCTCCATTTACATTTCTGATATTTGGCGGGCGCTTTTATCCAGAGCGACTGTTACAACCCAGATCTGCTGGAGGGGGGAACACCTTGGACAGGATGCCAGTCCATCACAGGGCCACACACACACACACACACACACACACTCACTCCTATGGGCAATTAAGAATCACCAATCAATCTAACATACATGTGTTTGACCCCTGCCGGAATCGGACCCTGGACCTTCTTACTGTGAGACTACAGTGCTAAACACTAAGTCACTGTGCTGCATAAGACTACAGGACATGCCATATGATTAGGTTTGGTATCCTTCAGCTGATAAGTGACGAATTAGACATTTATTTAAATCTAAATCTAAATTTCGCTTATATTTGTTTTATTACACAGTTCACTTTTTGTTACACAGCTTTTTAAAGAAAGAAATAATACCTGATTTATGTTTGTTGATTTTTTATAAGATGGGATTTTTACCCTGGGGTTAGGGTTCGAATCTGCAGGATAATCAGCTTCTGTTAACTATCTATTAAATTTGGTTTAAATTAGTCAGATGCTGATTAAAGTTTTATAACAGCAGCTTAGCATTCAAGCAGGGGAAAGTTAGCAGGAGGGTGGCAGAACGTGCTCTCTGCTCGGAGGGAGGGGTTGTTAAGGGGGTTATTGAGGGTTGTTGGCAGAATGAGATACAGCATACTGCTTTAACAGTGATGTTAAATGCATACAGAGGGAAATGACGAGCTGCTCTGGAATGTCAGAAACGGAGCGCGGGTGCGCGTGGGTGTACGGTGCCGAGAGGAGGGGGGGGTGTGTTCTACAAAGGAATAACAGAGGGTCATCCATCTTTCTAAAAAAGACGCGTCAGCTTTCAAACACGCACCAAAAAATCCCCTCAACGAGCGTCCAGATGCCACAGTGCAAATACCAGCTCACCCTGAAGAGGCATGTGGCATTCATTTACCCAGACAAAAACGCCACTGACTGATCACGTGACCTTTAAAACAATACAGGTGAAAAAATGGATATAGGATAGGATATAGGATAGGATGGAATATGATATGATAGGATAGGATGGGATAGGGTAGGATATAGGATAAGATAGGATAAGATAGGATATAGTATACAATAGGATAGAATAGGATGGGATAGGATAGAAGAGGATAGGATAGGATAGGATAGGATAGGATAGGATAGGATAGGATAGGATAGGATAGGATACGATATGAATGATACATAGGATAGGATAGGATAGGATAGGA
This sequence comes from Bagarius yarrelli, assembly GCA_005784505.1. Taxonomy (NCBI): domain Eukaryota; kingdom Metazoa; phylum Chordata; class Actinopteri; order Siluriformes; family Sisoridae; genus Bagarius; species Bagarius yarrelli. The sequence continues at coordinate 143 of VCAZ01000144.1, read as the reverse complement.
TAGGATATAGGATGGGATGGGATGGGATGGGATAGGATAGGATATAGGATAGGATAGGCATAGGATATGATTGAATGTATGATATGATTGGATAGATAGGATAGATGAAGGATAGGATAGGATAGGATAGGATAGGATAGGAT
>VCAZ01000150.1:1860000-1985438 GCA_005784505.1 Bagarius yarrelli | reverse complement strand
ATTAATATAAACTACTTAATCAATATACAAACTCCTAACTTAAATTATAAACTACTTAATCATACAACATTCCAAATTAATATAAAATACTTAATCAATACAAACCCTAAATAATATAAAAGATAAATTAATTAAACTTAATCAATACAAACTCCTAAATTAATACAACTACTTATCAATACAAACTCCTAATTCTATAAACTACTTAATCAATACAACTCCTAAATTATAAACTACTTAATCAAATAACAAACTCCTAAATGAATATAAACTACTTAATCATACAAACTCCTTAATTATTTTTAACTACTTAAATCAAGCTACCAACTCATAAATTAATATAAACTTAATAATAAACTACTTAATCAATACAAACTCCTAAATTATTATAAACTACCTTATCAATACAAACTCCTAATTATAAAAACTACTTAATCAATACAAACTCCCGCAATATTACAAACTACTAATCAAACAAACCCTAAATTAATATAAACTACTTAAATCAATACAAACTCCTAAATTATTATAAACTACTAATCAATAACAACCCTAAATTAATATAAACTACTTAACAATACAAACTCCTAAATTAAACTAAACTCCTTAATCAATACAAACTCCTAAACGTAATAAACCCTACTTTTAACAAAAAAATCAAGACAAACCAAAACTCTAAATTAATATAAACTACTTAATCAATACAACTCCTAAATATATAAAATTCTACAACAATACTTAATAATATAAATACAATACAAATCCAAATATAATAAAAATAATCAATAAAACGACTTAACATAGAAACTACTTAATCAATACTAAACCTAATCTCTAAATTAATATAAACTACTAAATCAATACAAACTCTCTCCTAAATTAATATACAACTACTAATTAATCAAATTAATCAATACAAACTCCTAAATTAATATAAACTACTTAATCAATCAAACTCCTAAATTATTATAAACTACTTATCAATACAAACTCCTAATTAATATAATACTAATCGTTAATCAATACACAAACTCCCCCTAAATTAATATAAACTACTAATCAATACAAACTCCTAAATTATTATAAACTACTTAATCAATACAAACTCCTAAATTAATATAAACTACTTAATCAATACAAACTCCTAAATTAATATAAACTACTTAATCAATACAAACTCCTAAATTAATATAAACTACTTAATCAATAAACAACTTTTAAATCAGTACAATTGTCTAATAATAGCTTGCTCGATTAGACTCTAGTCTATTTTAAACGTTTTGTGTGTTGTGATAGTTATAAAGATATCAAACAACTTCTTTCAAACACCTTTAATGAATGATTTTGAGGAGAACTGATTAAGAATGTTTAGCATTACGGTTGGTACCGAATCATTCAGAAGCATTTGTTGAATTAAATACATATCTTAAATATATACCCAGAAGCAGGGGACTGTAGGTTAAACTATATTTTAGAAGATCACGTCATTCCTCTGCCTCATAGCAGCAGATCTTATTTTGCTGGATTCTTCTCTGTCTCTATTTATTCAACCAATTTACCATTGTTAAGGCTCCAAGCTGTAAAATTTGCATAAATTAATGAATGTGATGTTTTTTATTTGTAGGACCCAGTGCTGTTCTCTGGGACTCTCCGGATGAATCTAGACCCTTTTGAAGTGTTCACCGATGAGGAGATCTGGAGTGTATTAGAATTGTCCCACCTGAAGAATTATGTTGTGAGTTTGACAGCAGGGTTGCAGCATGAAGTTGCCGAAGGAGGAGAAAACCTCAGGTAATTCTGTCTTCCTGAATATAGCTATATTCTTTTAGGAGGGCAAATATATATTTAACCTGAGTCCAGAATGAGTATAGTCTAAACTTCATTTAGTGCAAAATCATTTACATTTATAGAATTTGGTAGACGCCCTTAAGCTTCTTACATTTAACTTTTATATACATTGAGCAATTAAGGGGTTAAAGGCCTTGCTCAGGGGCCCAGCAGTTGCAACTTGGTGGTGCTGGGAATCAAACCCCGATCTTCCATTTAGCAGTCCAACATCTTAACCACTGCACTACCACATTGCCATCTGGATGCTGGCTGACAGCTTCAGCTGACATTTACATCATTTATCAGGATGAGGTTTTTTTTCCTACTAATTGTAATAAATGGAACGGGCAACACTTATACTCGTGAATAGCGCTAGTGTTGCTATGGTACGCTAATGAAACTGAGTGTACAAATCACCCTTTTATATTCTGCTAATATGAAGAACTCCCAGACTTTACAAGCTTTGGGAGATCACTGGTAAGCTGAACTTGCTGCAGCCGCCATTATGGAGCCAATGACTGGAGACAATCACAACTATTAAAAGAACGAGGCAAATCTGTGGTGCTAATTTACTTGTGTTTTTACACAGCAGTCGGCTTAAATTATTTGGCCTTTTTCAGCGTCGCCATCATTGGTCAGTGGACTTATCGCGACGGCCCTAATGCACAGTGATGCAACAAGCACTTTTAATCAATGAATAGATCGATACTGCATTTGGTAGGTTATTTATTTTGATGAAGTGCTACAGTAGTTTAGGTATTTAAGAAGACGTAGGCCTTCACTCGTCTTTTAAAAAGAGCCAGTGACTCCACTGTTCTGACCACTGTTGGAAGTTTCATTCCAACCCTCCCAGTGCCAGCACAAAGAAAAGCTCACTTACCTTGAACTTAAAATTGTGCAAATATTTTTAGTACAGTTTTCTTACACAAAGATAGCCGAGGACAAGTATGTGATTTACTTTATGATGTGTGTCTCCATACCAGAAATTACATTCTGTGCACTTAAAATAGAACCGCAATATCACCAAGGGTAAAAGCCACTGGGCAAATCTCCACCATGCAAATCAGTTTAACTGAGTGCTAAAAACCTAAATTCCACTGTGGCTTGATCTGCTTAAATGCTGAAAGTCTCAGGCTGATTAATTAGTGCGCTCTGTGGAAAATCAATTTGAAGGAAAATTAATAGTTTTACAGACTAGGGTTTTTGGATTATTGCATGCAGATCATCTGAATTCATACAGGCATACAGCCAGCTTGCTTAGGATCAAACCTCAACCACTAGGGACAATCAAAATCATCGTCCTTTTTAATGGTTATAATAAAATGTAAGAGCCTAATCAATTAAAAACAAATTTTTTTTAAATGCCTAACACTTATCTCAGTCATACTCATATTTTATAATGAGCCGGGCCCTTAACCCCCAATTGCTCAGTTGTATAAAAGAGATAAATGTAAGTTGCTCTGGATAAGGGCGTCTGCCAAATGCTGTAATTGCTTTAGAATGATATAATGAGACAGCGACAGGCACACGCTAAATACACTAGCTTAATTCATTTTGTGACGATTGCGCAATCTGAGAGGAGATATATATAAATATGCAAAAAGACCATGAAAGTCAAACAGAAAGTATTTTTTATTCATTTTGTCCTGATTAGTTTTTAAAGTAATTTAAAGTAAAATAATTAAGGATTTTTTTTAGTCATCTACACCTACACAGGACATAAAAGTTAAGTTATAACTTAAATCAGGCCAAAGTTCAACCTCTCGTATTGATTTGCAGTGATTCCTTTTTCGAAAGGAAATTAACATCGAAAAAATGAAACGGTACAGACTACAATTTTCTATTTTTAATTTATCACCTGTCTGTCTGTCTGTCTGTCTGTCTGTCTGTCTGTGTGCACACTCTGATGTGTAAGTAGGTAACAAGTATATAACCGTCATCAGATATTGTTTCAGTGCCAAAGGGGTTTTAAGCACATTGCTGGTAGTCTTTTTGTAGCATTCTTTTCAACACAGATGCTTAACAAAAAGACAGGAGACAGAGTTGGAGGTAGCAGATCTGAAGATGTTGAGTGAGGAGGTTGAATAGGATTTGGAACGAGCACATATGAGGGATGACTTATGTTGGACATTTTAAGGACAAAGTCAGAGAGGACAGATTAAGATGGTTTGGATATGTGAAGAGAAGGGATAGTAGAAATATCGGCATGGTGGTGCTAGGAATTGAACTCTGATCTTCCAATTAGCAGTCCAACACCTTAACCACTAGACTACCACTTCCCCTATTTAAAAATAATAAGAATTTAAAATTGATTTTTAGATTTATTCATTGATTTTATTTTATTTATTTAGTGGTTTTATTTGAAAGCTTTTCTAAAAAAAATAGTTTGAAGCTCCACTACTGTCACTGATACATACATTATTGTTATACAGATAGATAGATAGATAGATAGATAGATAGATAGATAGATAGATAGATAGATAAAAGTAAAGTGTTCATTGTGTACATTGTACATGATGTATATATTTTTAAAGACAAATTGGTGTGATAGCATTATAATGTGCATTTAAATAGACTATTTTATACAGAGAAAAGAGAAAAAATGAAACAGAATGTACTGTTTGAGGCAGAACTGTGAGATAGTGAGGTGTAAAGAGACATGATTGTCCTAGCGGTGTAATGTAAAGTTCAGAAGATTTATGGTTGTGGGGAAAAAACTGGCCCTGAACCTGCTGGTTCTGGTGCGGATGGTCCTGTATCTCCTCCTTGATGAAAGGAGGTTAAACAGTTTGTGACTTGGGTGATAGGAGTACTTGATTATTTGGTGAGCTCTGCGCAGACATCTACTGTGTTAAAGAAAATCAATGGCAGGTAGTTGTGTGCAGATGACGCGTTGGGCGGTTTTCACAACCCTTTGCAGTTATATGGTTTTCTCACGCTTACGATTTTCATATCATTTATTTCTTTATTAATACAATTACTTATTGATTTTAAAGAATGTTGCCTAATTAAAGATGTGGAAGGATAAAATAGTTATATTCCTATCCAATAGTCGTGATTTAAACAATGATGTTTTAAATCTTTTTCCCCCCAGTGTGGGACAGAGGCAGCTGCTGTGTCTGGCTAGGGCATTGCTACGTAAGTCAAAGATCCTGATCCTGGATGAGGCCACGGCCGCCGTCGATTTAGAGACAGACGAATTAATTCAGATCACCATTGCTCGAGAGTTCTCCCAGTGCACCGTACTCACCATCGCCCATCGCATCCACACCATTCTCAACAGCACAAGGTAAAATCCAACAGTTCTCACTCACTACTCGTATATGCTAGGATGTTATGTTCACCTATCTCACTTCAGGCATGTTGCCGAGAGAAGAAACCGGAGAAATCACAGGGAAACCCATGCAGACACGAGGAGAATTTATGAAAAATGATTATGTAAAATTTTATCAGATAAAAAAACTGATTGCGACAACCGTTAATCGTCGTTAATGTCAAACTAATAGATTTTTTTTTAGAGTAGGATTATGGGAATCTTTTAGTATTTCTTAAATGAAAGTGCAAGCCAAGCTTTTTAACCACGTTACAGTATGTGTTATATTAATGCTATTTACTACAAAACCATTTCTGATTTTCATAGGCACATACTTTATTAAAACGAGTTCTCTTTTCAATGTACTTACAGAAGTCATACTCAGGCTTATAAATCCAAATATTTCCAAAATGTGGCGAAAAGAGTTCATTTGCATCTGCATCATGAATAGTAATCACGTTGTTATGAGTGTTTTACAAAGAATAACCATATTGAATTACCTTAATGGTCAATCTTTATCTTAAACAAGCTGCTGGGATTGGAGAAAGAAGGTATTATTCCTGTGGCTTCATCTCTCTGATTATGTATTCTACCATTTTTTGTTCTGAATGAATAAAACAAGCTGTAATAAGCATTCTAATCTTGGCTGCTAGCTTGCTGATATAAATCTTGTGGGGTTTTTTTGCAGGGTGATGGTTCTGGATGCTGGGAAAATAGTGGAATTTGATTCACCGAGTGCACTTTTTGAGAAGAAAGGCCACTTTTATGCTCTGGCTAGAGAAGCTGGAATCTCGTCTTTACAATACACAGTGCTGTGAACTTGAGATCAGTGCCTGATCTAACCACTTGACTTTACTCTAAAATGAGATGGTGCAGGTTTTATCGGGTTCAATGATACTTTCTGTAAGACTGTATTTGATGTTTAGTACAATTTTATTACATATTTTAAAGGAGTCATCGGGCGGCCATTTTTTCAAAAGTCAATATGATTCTTTAGGGTCTTAATGATGAGTCTGTAATATACTTTGATTAAAAATTCTCATTGGTAGTGCGGATAAAACACACATCAGCTCTTCTCACAGTGACCCATATCAGTGTACGTTGCTTTAAATGTCAAAAAGCGCCGTTCACCCCACCCCTCAGTTCTGTGCGGTGTTTCCACTGCTCCAAAACCATTAAAAATGATTATAACACCGTGATAAACCATCTATAAATGTGTATTCGTTTAATGTAGTGTTACCATGTTATCTTTACCGACATCGTACACAGTTTGCAATAAGATATAATGCATTCTTCATTATAAACGTGTGATGATGAATTATATTCAGTAGGTTGTACATAGAAAAGACGACATAAAAATGTTCTCTTAAAGAGAGATTAAACTTTAGCCGCATTCATCGTGACACTTGCTAACTTTAGCACATTATTAAAAAAGGCTATTCGCAAAGATTCATAGAAAAAAACAGTCACTTCTGGAGGTGAAATTCTTCTGGAGGTGAAATTCTTTAAGAGTAAATTCTTAGCAAAACATATGAACTCTTTATAAAGCAGACTGGTGATAAGTGAGCAGCGCAAACATGAACGCATTTAGGTAGAACTGGGTTAGAACAGGGATGCTTGGGGGTTTGTGACATTTTGCTTTAGTGTTCTAGGTCTATGCTAAAACGGCAGTGTCAATCAACATGTGTGGGCGTGGCCGTGGTGCGTGTGATGTCACAGAAACAGGCGCCTGAAAATGGCTTGATTTAGGAAAGAAGGAAATAATTTAGACAGTGGGTCGATCTTTATCATTATAGGGTTTTTGTGTACACAGACACACGTCACATCCGATGACCCCTTAAACATTAATGTGTTTTTAACATATCACACTTATCTCTAAAGTTTACTTTTTTGTGTGTGGAAGATGTGTAGTGGTGTGTAGTGGTGTATAAACTTAAAAAAAAAAATGCATTTATCTGTAATAATGGTTTGTTTCCAGAATTATTATCTACATTATTTATAAGTTTTTTGTTAAGTCATTAATTTAATTTTTTTTATTTAGTCAATTAAATAAAATGTCCTGTTAATAAATTTTATTCCAATTTATTCCTCTCTATTTTTTTCGATATGCTTTGTTCATTTCTTTAATGTCCACAGCTCTCTTTCCCTCCCTCTCTTTCAGTTCAACAGCTACATTAGGGGTGGGCGCGGTCTCACAGCTCGACGTGATGTCATGAATAATAATAGTGTTTTCTTATGAAAAATAATGAGACACTGACGCCTCATCAAAGTCCAATTACAACCTGTTATTATACCCGAAAAAAAAAAAAAAAAGATAACAGATTCTAACCTCTAACGTTGTGCGTCATTCACTAGTAAGAAAACTTTATATTACAGTTAGAAACAGTAATAAAATCCCAAATATAAAAATAGTCCCTGATTACACACTGCTGCTGTAGTTGAGTTTATTTGTAAAGATTCACAAACTACATAAGCTATGAGTTACTATCAAAACACATCAAAACTCCAATCACACCTTATTCCCACCTGTCCAAAAGAAATACTGCAACCATGACATCATCTTTTATATCTTTTTTCTCCTGTAGTCGAAACACAACTTAATTTGGTTTTAACATGAACCCGCTGATAGGGTATCCTGTCTGTAGACAGGGTGCAAAGAGGTATGCATACACATATACTGACAGGCAGGTAATAAACCTATTATAATGTTCGGACCATACATTTTGATTGAACAAACATTTCTCGGTACTACGCCACAAAATATATAAAAACATTTAGAACAATTAAGTTAATTAATGCTGCGATGTCTTATGAAAAGTAATGAAAGTTCTATCACAACCTGCTACGTCGCCACCATGTACACTATATTGCCCAAAGTTTGTGGTCACCTGACCATCAGATTCATAGGTGGTTCCTCTTCAAAATGTTGCCACAAATTTGAAACCTATCTAGAATGTTTTGGCATATTGTAGCATTACATTATTCTTTTACAGGAACTAAGAGACTCCAACACTTTTTCAGCATCACAATATACAAAGCCCCTGATCTCCATTGGATATCACTCAAAAACGTGAGTGTTCTGCACAAAACCCTGATGTTAACACCACTAAACACCTTTGGGATGACCTGGAACACCAACTGCACCTGATGTTAGTGTCTGATGTCACTTTTGTAGCTGACTAGACACACATTACACATTCAAGCTACAGATTGTAATGGACAATTTTAATAGAAGATTGGATCTCAATCTAAAAGCGAAACAGAAAGTAAATCTGGAATAAGATGTTTAAAATCACTTATGATTTTGATGGTCAGGTGACCACAAACCTTTGGCAATATAGTGTCAATTTTAAACCAGGAAGGAAAAAATAGCAGAAAAAATGCTGAAAAATAGCCATTTTTTTTACAATCAAAACGAACATCATCTTAATGTCAATAAAAAAACAAGAATACAAATACAAAGAAATAACAAGACGAATGCTTAATAAAAAAACAGAATGTGTCTAAAGAGTTGTAATAACAGATCTTTCACTAGGAATCAGAGTAATGGTGTGCATTATTATGTATCTTTTTTATCTTATTCCTCAGAAGGTGCTTTAACATATTGCGTCTTACAATATATTGCATGTTCCATTGCATGGTCAAGGCCAATAATACGATTACGTCTGGGTTTGTACATTAGTTAATCCACTAAATTAAGACATTACTATTTTTTATTTCTAACTAAAATGAACCCTGTCCTATTTGGAGATCGTCCCAGTCTCGGTGTCCAAAGTTATGTCTCATAAACGCACAGACTAGACAACCAGAGACAACATTACTACAATACATTATGTGTCCTTCACCGATGAGAAAACTTTACAATACAGTTAGTAACAGTACTAAAACACAAAACATAAAAACATTCTCGTTTCAGCTGTTTCCTTTCAGGGGTCTCCACAGTGAATCATCTGTCTCCCCTAACCCTATTCTCTACATCCTCTTCACTCACACAGACTAACTTCATGTCCTCCTTTATCACATCCATATACCACCTCTTTGGTCTTCCTCTTTACCTTCTGCCTGGTAGCTTCATTTCTAACATCCTCCTACCGATATATTCACTATCCCTCCTCTGGACATGTCCAAACCACCTCAATCTGTGCTTCCCTGACTTTTTCCCCAAAACATCTAACATGAGCCGTCCCCCCTGATAAACTCGTTCCTAATCTTGTCCAACCTCATCACTCCCAAAGAAAACCTCATTTACACATTGCTGCTGTAGTCTATTTAATTTGTAAAGGTACACAAAATATGTGTTACTATCAAAATAAACCAAAATCCAATCACACTATATTCCTACTGTTCCAAAAGAAATACTGCAACTATGACATCATCATCCAGACTGCAGGGAGAAGTTTCATGCATGACATTTTTTTCACAGACCGGGCAGAGGTGCTGGAGTTTCAGTAACAAAAACATTTCCTAGTTCATAATAATTAATCTGAATGCAATAATTACACTTTATAGTAGGCAATTAAAAATCTTTCCTAAGACAATTACCTATTGTACCTTTAACAAATAAATAGGAAGTGGTAGCGCAGTGATTATGGTGTTGGTCTACCAATTTGAAGACTGGGTTTCGATACCAAGCTACCACTGCTGGGCCCCTGAGCAAGGCCCTTAAACCCCAATTGCTCAGACGTAGAACAGAGAATAATGTATGTCGATCTGAACAAGGACGTCTGCTAAATGCTGCAAATAAAAAATTGGTTTTGGTGGTTTAGTGGTTAAGGTGTTGGACTAATACCAGAAGGTACCAGACTAAGGTTCGATTTCCAGCACCACCAAGCTACCACTGCTGGGCTCCTGAGCAAGGCCCTCAACCCCCAATTGGTCAGTTGTATAAAAAAAAAAAAAAAGGGATAAATGTAAGTCACTCTGGATAAGGGCGTCTGCCAAATGCTGTAAATGTAAACCCGAAGTACTTCCAAATCGAGTAAATATCTCCATGGGGACCAAAGGCCATTATAGAGCCTTCGTGGACATGACATTAGCTTTGGGTTCAACTGAGAAAAACACATCATGACTTTAATGTGTTGTTTGCTTAAAGAAACAAAATGAGAGAGAGAGTGAGAGGCGAGATGACCTGAGAGGAAAACAGACAAAACCGCATACATTTTCCAAAGATACTGGTTCGAATACGTGTAAACACATCCTCATCATCTCGATCCATCATCACACACTTCATATTTTATCTCTCAGTGGGAACAGCGTCTGTTTGCTCGGCTGAAAACAGAAATGTTTGCTGCAGTTCCATTATTTTATCTGAAGGACTCTTATTGCTATTGGTTGCTCAGTGTTTACATTCAAAACATCTAGTACACTAAAATGAATTTATATTGTGTCAGAATTGATTATAAATAGAGAGAGAGAGAGAGAGAGAGAGAGAGAGAGAGAGACTTTTTTTTGACCTTCTACACAACTACATTTACACAAGTCACATATCATTAAAAGGAGTGACTAAATAAGTAATAATAAATATGTTTTAAAAATGTTAATAAATTAGTTTAAACATGAGTGATTAGTTCAACTCTGCTGCGAAGTAAAGTTTTCCGTCTGCAACAGAGTACAAAGAGAGGGAGAGAGAGAGAGAGAGAGAGATAGAAGTTGAAGAGAAAGGGACAGAGAGAGTGACGAGAGTAAGACATAAGAGAGAGAGAGAGAGAGAGAGAGAGAGAGAGAGAGAAGAGAGAGAGAGTGACTAGAGAACGTAAAAGAGAGAGAGAGAGAGAGAGAGAGAGAGAGAGGAGAGAGAGAGAGAGAGAGAGAGAGAGAAAGAGAGAGAGAGAGTAAGAGAGAAAGAGAAAGAGAGGAAGGGAGAGTAGAGAATCTAAGAGAGAGAGAGATACTAGAGAAGGTGCAGGGAAGAGGGAGATACAGAAAGGGAGGGAGGGGTAAAATTGAGAGAGGGAGAGACAGAGAGAGAGAGAGAGAGAGAGAGAGAGAGAGAGAGAGAGAGAGAGTAAGAGAAAAAGAGGCGCTCCAAGTGAATATATCATTTGATGGTTCAATCAGACTTGGATGCACAGCTTTGTCGGGTTCCACTCTAGACAGTAAGTCTATAAATATTTTTGGCAAATATGAAAATATAAAAATTGTGCAGTGTGTAACAAAATCTTTAAAAATAATTTGGCAATTTTAAAACCAGCTGTTTGTTTTATAAAAAATGTTAAACTTGTTTTAACAGCAGCCAAAGAAGTAATGATATATATATATATATCTACTATAACATTTCTTTTTCTGCAATGATCTCTTGATTATTCTTTTCTTTTCTGACTGTATTTTTCATGCTTTGGGCTTAAGTACGCTGGCTGTATCGATACTGACTGTATGGACAAAATCTTAAGATTTATAATAAGATTAGAGATTATTCTTTTGTATTGTAATTATGAACAATTTTGTCCCTAATAATGCATAATTACAGAAAAAAATCCAAAAAGAATCCAAAAAGTGATCAATTTATGCTGAATGCAAGAATTTGTGTACTGTGAAATTTTTTTCCTTCCATTTTATACTAATGTTTTCTTTTATTTTCCTTAAAAAGCTGATCGAGGAAAAACTTGTTTAGGAACAAGACATCATCGTTCTGGTTATTAGTCTCCACATTGTCTTAATATGAATGAATCTTTGATGCATTTCCAGTTCTCCTGCAACACAAGTCCAAACTCGGTACCGGACCTCTACATTAGCGTCACTAAACAGGAGCCCTACCATGTCGCCATCCCCATGACAGCCTTCTATGGCATTCTATTTGTCTTTGGCGTTCTAGCCAATGGGGTTAGCATGCTTACACTCCTCAGAGATGCACGCATGAAGCTCAGCGCCATACAGCTCTATCTACTTAGCCTGGTTCTATCTGACATCCTCCAGCTACTGACAATTCCTATCACTGTGTACCGTTACTATTGGGAAAGTTACCCGTGGAGACTTGGAGAACCCTTGTGCAAAGCTTACTTCATGGTGCGCCAGATGTATTGTGCCACAACCAGTTGGGTGATTCTTGCATTTACTATTGAACGCTATGTGGCCATCTGTCACACCATGTGGTCCCTTGCTGGCCTTCGAAAGTCACGACTCCCCTGTCTTCTTGGTTGGATCTGGCTGCTGGCATTAGGTACCTCAGTGCCATTTGCCCTGGTCTACAGGCATGCCCGAGCCTGCATCCTGGATTATGGGGCAACATCGCCTGACACAGCTTTTGTGGTGTCCACCATGTGTGAGATGACCGAGAAGGAACCTTCTCCGCTTTACAAGGGCGCACTGCTTCTAAGGGGCATCCTTTGCTTCTTGGTGCCGCTGGTGTGCATCTTCGGCCTCTACATACTCATCATTGCCCATTTCCACTACAACAGCCGTCAGCGCATGGCCATGGGCATCACTAGGGCTGTAAATGAAGGAGGAAATCTACATAATGGAAAGCTGCTGATCCAGGAGAAACGGGCTTTGCGACTTATGGGTGAGACTTTATTCTTTACAGTAACATTTATTGGGTCTTGATCATCTTGTGTTATGATGGTAACATTTAGAATAGAAGAGGCCATGGTTGCACTGGCAGATGAACAAACTGGCACCGATTTGGAAATTAGACCGTGGAGAAGCAAAGCTGGAACCACTAGTTTGCTAGAAGATCAAGCATAAAAGCATAAAATCCTTTCAAATTTTCCTTTGCTTTCCTTTATATCTGCAAGTCTCTGGAATGTCTATCTGGTCCCACCAAAAGTAAGCATTTGATAAGATTTTTGAGGACTGAAAATGATACAAAAGGTTTTATAGGATTGTGTTTTTAGCTTAAAAGTCTGTCTTCATGACATATAGCATATAGATTCCCACAAATAGGATACCTTCACAGCACCAGTGCCTTTTATTCTGAATATTCCTGGTACCACTAGAAAAATTCCCCAAGGCGATTTGTAGAACCATTGATGAAAAGCTTACCTTATGGTGCACCACATAGTAGCTGGGTGATTCATACATGTGGGAAAGTGGTAGCTAAGTGGTTAAGATGTTGGACTACTGATCAGAAGATTGTGGGTTTGATTCTGTTACCAGTGGGCCTTTGAAGAACAAGGCCCTTAACCAGCAAGTGCTCAAATGGATAAAACGAATAATTGGAAGTTTACTACAGATCTCTATGTGGCCCTTTGTGGAAATGGGCAATTTCTTACCCAACACGAAATGTTACAGGTGAAATGTCTTAAAAGCTGAGTCTGGTAACTAGCATTAGGTCTGTTAGTGGCATTTGTCTATTTTGGGACAATGTCCTCTGTGTGATATGGAAGAAGACAAACCATTCTAGTTTACCATGCTGCACTGCTTCCTTATTAACCTTGAAATAAAGAGCCAAGAGTAACAGATCTTTTAGGCTAGCTAAGCTAAAGAACTGACCGACTGTTAATCTTAAGAGCCTAAACCCTAAAGTACAGTACAGTTTTTTACCTGTCTTTTTTCTTGCTTTAATGTTTGCAGGGGCTGTGGTGGTGACTTTTTTTGTGTGCAACTTCCCCGACATTGCATCTTCACTCATGCAAGTTTATGTGGACTCGTGGTCAGGGACGATGCTAGCAGTGTACACTGTCCTCAAGTCCTACCTGTCGCTACCTCTGTGGTACGTGAACAGTGCGCTGGACCCTATCCTCTTTTGCATCTCCTCAAAAGTGTTCCGTAAAGCATGTTGGGAAACCGTGGATCCTTTCAGACCTCGATGTCTGCGTAGGTACAGACAAAGAAACCCAACATCAGTAATTAGCCAGAATTCCACAGGAGCAGTTAGCACATCAGCTTGATGACTTTACTCTTCATTTCAGACATTTCGTTACTGTTAAAAAAGAAAAAAAATGTGTACAGGATCTGGAATTAGCACATTGTTCCAGCTGCTATAGATACATTTTTGTGTGTAGTATTGAGTGTATATTGGGTTTTATGTTTTGTGTGGCAGCATGGTTTGTTGTTTAACTGTTGTAGGAATAATCCTCTCAGGCACAATTGTACAGGTTACTGAATACAGTGGTCACTGATGGAATCAAAATGGAATCCCTCAGGGGTTCTTGTACGGCGCAGGAAGGAACTATTATAAGTGTCTCTTGTACAATTTTGTGATTGCTGTTGTTTCTGTTGTTAGAATAAAAATGTTACTTTAGCCGGTCTTATAGTTAAATGTAAAAATTGTGTAAATTGTTTGAAATTCGATATTATTACTGATTTGTTATTATATTGTGGCTCTGTGCACCTTCCTTTACACCAAACAATTCCCAATTACTTTGCACTACCTCTCATTAACAAAAAAAAAATGAAAAAAGAAGAGGAAGCACATAATAATTTTTGTATTATTTGTGTGTTAAAATGTTTGATTTGGTTTGTTGTACCCGAGTTTGATATTTGTGGTTTTTCTGTTACAAAAAAAATAAACTTGGAACACGGGCTCCCCCTATCGGTGGGAATATGTTACAGCCCAAATCTTATATGGTTCCACTGAATAGTAGAAAAGAACAAATTACAGTACTGCATAACACACACTTTATATAACTACAGTTAAACTACATTAATAACTAAAAATAAATAAATAAATAAATAAATAAAGACACTTTTTGAATGAACGTGGCAAGGCGGTTCTTTGAATTTGAAAATAATTATAATATTTAATACCTATGTTTACTGACTACATTATAGTATATAGTATCAAGAGATAAACATTATCATTTGATTAAAAATACTAATTAGTTACAGACTAACTAAAAAATAGTTAACACTTCTCTGTTCTCAAATCTTAACCACGCACAGGTAATGTCATGAATATTAATACATTAGAGCACATAACAGACATCTGATTGGCTGGTATATTTCACCAGTTGTAACACGAATCTATAAATGACTTTACTAAAGTATGTTTTAATGTTATGGATATGAATAGATATCAATTCATATTTTTATATAATACAGAGGTAAAAAAAAAAAAAAGGTGAAAATGTGAATGTGTATGTGTGAAAAAATATTTTTCCAGCCAATCGTATGTCTAGCTGTTTACTGCTCATTAATATTCATGAGCTTACCTTGGCGTCTGATGCGATTTAAAATTCCTTTATGGTACAAACCAATCAGGATCAAGGGGCGGGTCTGAGGCGGTGTAAGTGGCAAATTCAAACTGAACATGGCGGCTGAGAAAGATAACGAAGAAAACAAACAGAGCAGAAGGTAGGCAACTGTCATTAGATTTTACTTTATGAACGTGTATAAAAGGGTAATTTAGTAAAAGTGTGAGTTATTATATCATTTTATCTTAATAATAATAATAATAATAGTTATTATTATTATAGGGCACACGTTTTGCTAGTTACTCTTATAGCTTAGCCAAACAGGCTCCGTTGGATGTTCGTTGACAGCTGGCGTTTCGATAAAAATGGCGCTTTGTATAAATATGTGTAGCGCGCTATAAAGTGTGCAAAACTGCGAGTTTTATATTCATTTAAGTGCCCTTTTGAAATCGGTAAGCCGTTATTTAGGAATTTTATTTATTTTAAAGTTATTTACCGCGTTCATTAGATATGTATGTATGTACGTGCTAGCTAGCTGTTCCCTCACTTGTTGGCATGCGGCTCATGTTTTTGTCCAGGGGACAATTAAATTAAAAATGGTTTGTTTGTTTGTTTTTTGTTTTTTTTAAAATAAATAATATTGATATTTAGTTTCGTTTCTAATATCTGCGCTTATGCATTTCCTAATGTGGTCTGTTTTTATTATAATTATATGAAATTGGCTTTATTAGCTTTAATGCTAACGGCTTGTTTGCGTATTTCAGTTACAAAATACCGGAAACGTTTCGACTTTCCCTAACGTTTTTTAAATGTTAGACTAAAACGTTGTAAAAATATTGAACATTAGTAGAGTTATATTTAATAGTTAGTGTACGTTTATATTACATTTATGGCATTTGGCGGATGTCCTTATCCAGAGAGACTTATATTAATTTTATTTATACAACTAAACAATTGGGGGTTAAGGGCCTTGCTCAGGGGCCCAACAGTGGTAAATTGGTGTCGTGTTGCTGGGAATCGAACCAGACGTTCTGCTTAACGTCTTAACCACTTAGCTGCCACCTCCTGCACGGTGGTAGCTAAATTGTAAAGACGTTAACCAGAAGGTTGTGGGTTCATTTCCCAACATTATACACACACACACACACATATATATATATATATATATATATATGTTCTTTTAGTGATTTGACAAAATGGGGAACTGGTAGCTTAGTGATTGTTGTTTCACTAAGACCAGTGTTTGATTCCCAGCTCCGCCAAGCCACCACTACTGGGCCCCTTAGCAAAGGCCCTCATCCCCCAATGGCTCAGTTGTATCGCTCTGGATAGGGACGTCTGCCAAATGCTGTAAATGGAAAAATGTTCCTTAAACGTTGTTCTGGAAACGTCCTTATGACGTCATTCCTACTCGATGAACGTACGTTTAGAGAAAACGTTCTCAGAACAACATATTTTAAGAAAATTTTGAACATTTAAAGAACATTCTGAAGAGAACATAAATGTGTTAGCTTGGTAATGATTTACAAAAATGCTATTTAGATTAAATAAAAATCTATATCTTGTTTCCTCCATGATGGCTAAATAAATGCACAAAAGAAGAAAATCTTTGTATATAAACACGTTTTTGGTTCCCTTTTTGTTTTTGCTTTAGAGGAACAGTATGTAACATAGTCATCAGCCAGGAGATGCCTCAGAGTCAGCCGGTTATTTTCAACCCTGATTTCTTTGTGGAAAAACTGAGGCATGAGAAGCCCCAGGTTTTCACCGAGCTCCTGCTGAGTAACATAAGCAGGCTGATTGATTTACCCGGAGCAGAATTTGCACAGCTGCAGGGGGAAGCAGACCCCAAACTTCCCACCTCGACAGGCTTCCTGCGCCTACCCAGTTTCCTGAAACGCAAAGGTGATGAAGCCATTTAATCCTTGATGATGCCATGAATTAATTTGCCTAATAACATTTTTATTCTCATTGCCAACATTAAGAGAGATTTTCTTTTTCTAAAGACAGACTGGACTAAGAAAGAATATAAAAATAAGAACGCGCTATCACAGGAATGTTATATTTATAGCCGGACCGCTCTCAGTTGGCCGGTAGTCGTCCTGTACGCAATGCGTGGCGCTTGATTAAAAATGGGGGACCAAGTAAGCACGATGTATCATAGTTATCGAAATATCCCACACATGCATATCGTCATGGTTTCCGATAAATACACAATTTAATTATTTTATCATTTATCATTTAAAAGCAATGAACAGTAAGTCATGTTTCACACCACCCACATGTGTGAACTTGTTGATAAAACTTTAACAATACTTCCAAGTGCGTTATTTTGCTTTAGTAGTTATTGCTTTGCAACTTGTAAATCGGTTTTAACGGTGGTTTTGTGATTTGCAGAGAAAGGTGTGGTATTTGGAGCACCATTAACTGAGGAGGGCATTGCCCAAATTTACCAGCTCATCGAGTACCTGGGAAAAAGTAAGAAACTGCATTGATTTAATTTGACAAGCATTTAAGTAAGTTTTAATACAGAAAAGAATAAAAAAAACCCTTCTAACATTCCTTTTTAGTTTCTAGATGTATATATGCTGCTAAAAATGTATTTTAATACTTTTATAAAGTGCACTTTTTAGTATGAATTTCTACTGGGTTTTTTGTCAGTCTAGGACATTTTGTTATACCCTAAACACCCCAACAAAAAGACAAAATCTTAATGGGAAGGTAAATGATTTATTCTTAAAGTAGGCACCGACCGATTATCAGCCTGGTTGTTTATTGGTGCTGATATTGGGTATTTTTATATTTATCGGTATTTTTAAAATGATTGTATTTTGCAGGTAAAATAATACAATTTTGAAATGCACTATTCGGCTCTAGTGAGCATCCATCAGTTCCTAGTTAGCCTGTTTTCAGAAAAGTGTAGGGACCGCCCGATTATCGGCCTGGTCGGTTATTGGTGCTGAAATGAGGTATTTTTATGTTTATCAGTCATTCTTTAAATAATTATATTTTTCAGGTAAAATAATAACATTTTAAAGCACTATTCGGCTCTAGTGAGCATCCATCAGTTTCTTAGTAAGTGTGTTTTCAGGAAAGTGTATGTCAATCACTGAACCTGGTACTGCTGGATTAGGACTACTGATCATGTTACCCGTTATATTACCTTATAAACTTTGAGGAGCTGTTACATTTCCATTATTTAGTTGTTTGTTACTTGTTGTTGTTTACTTAAAGTTTTTAAAAAAATGTTTACAATACTGCTGTGTGCTACCTGCACTTTTCATTATCGTTTTTATCATTATTATACTTATTATTATTATTATACTTGGTCTGTAATAATCTATATCGGCCCTGGAAATCACATATCGGTGGACCCCTATTCTAAAGCAGTTAATGCATTCCTTTCCCTGGCAGATCTACATGTGGAGGGTCTGTTCCGTGTGCCAGGGAACAGCATCAGACAGCAGGCGCTGAGGGAGATGCTCAACAGTGGCGCAGATGTCGACCTGGACACGGGGGATTACCACCCCCATGACGCGGCTACGCTGCTGAAGGCCTTCCTGGGGGAGCTGCCTGAGCCATTGCTGACTCATCGCCATTATCAAGCACATCTCAAAATAGCTGGTACTTCCCAACGGGGCTGATGGTTTCAGGGTTCGGAGGGGGGGAGCCAAATGCTTGTGGCCACCAGGAAATTACACATTTATTCTTTTAAAGTAGTATATAACAATGTGGGGTTTATTGACCTCCAGGGTTCTCCGGGTTGGTTATGTGAATAAAAAGTTTCAGAATAAAATGTTCATAATAAGTGACTATTATTATTATGCACCAGGGCTTGCAAAATTTTTCTAATTCCTTGTAGCCCTTTAGGCTGGCAATTTCTGGTAGCCCAAAATGAATTCAAGTAGCGTGAATAAATTATTTTTTAAAGTAGAATGTTGTAAAGCAGGCAAAACATCAATCAAAAACATTTTCAACAGATCAGCGTGTTACTGGTAAACATTATGCAAAACCATCGCTGCTGCGTCCTGTACACAGTTTTGTGCTAAAAAGTCAAAACCGTACACGCATTTAAGCGCTATTTCAACACCCCGCATGATAATGGTGGCTTCCCTGGTGTCTGAAAATAACAGACAACATAATAACCCAACTATATGCAAAAGCATTGAAATATATTTTTCCTTCTGGTGAGAAACCTTTACAAGCAGGGTTTTGGCAGCCCAACTGAAAGACACAATAGCCCCAGTATGGCAGGCTCGCGATTTTGCGAACTCTACATATTTAAATGATATTTAAACTGTTTTTTGGAGGCTGTGAATATCATTTTCGAGGTTAAAGTAGTCTCTGAAAGCAAATGGTTCAGAACCCCACTGTAAAAAATAAATTGGGCAGTAAATTTAGATGGAAAAAAATGTTACATCTGAATGTATTCAGTCGATCTGGTAGAAAAATACATTGAAGCGACACATTAATTATATTGATTTTTGTCCTAAATGTTCTAAAACCTTAAAAAATCAGTGACCAAAACAAGTTCTCAAATCATTTTACACCTCAACAATAGACACCATGCACAAACATGAATTACAGGACAAAAGGAAGATGGAAAGAGGAAAATGATCAAGACACAACTTTAAAATATGTTATTAAAATGGTAATTTATTTTATTTATTCAGAGATTGCGTTGTTTGATGACCAAGGCAACAAGACGTCCGTGCCGAACAAAGAGCGTCAGATTGAAGCACTGCAGCTTCTCTTCATGCTTTTGCCTCCAGCGAACCGCAGCCTCCTCAGACTGTTGTTGGACCTGCTCTATCAGACCGCCAAGCAACAAGACAAGAACAAAATGTCTGCCTTCAACCTGGCACTCATGTTTGCACCACACATCATATGGCCCAAAAATGTAAGTCTGATTTTTAATTTATTTTTTTCCCCTCATTGTGTGTTGCAGTTTTTATTTTGTATTAAAAAATCTCACCATGGCTACACTTACAGGTGACTGCCAATGATCTGCAAGACAACCTGAATAAGCTGAACAACGGCATCGCGTTTCTCATCAAGCACTCGCAGAAGTTGTTCCGGGTAGGAAACCGAATTAGCTTGTTCTTGTCAGAGTTTATCAGACATACAAATCCTAACAAGCATTGAATTCAATCCAAATGTAAGTCATCTAATCTGACGTATAAGTAAGACAGGCTCACACTGTGCGATTTTAAATAATCCTTGGCGATTGTTGCTCGTCAGACTGTCTAAACATGATCCCCATGTCGCACTATAGGATCCCAGTTGTTATAATGTCAGACTGTAAGACTGTCAAGACTTATACAGATTTTTACTTGTGATACATTCAATAACCTAAATGGTAGTGGTGGCTCATAGTTAAGGTGTTGGACTACCAACCTGAAGATTGTGGGTTTAATACCCAGCTCCACCAAGCCACCACTTTCGGACCCCTGAGGAAGGCCCTTAACCCTCATTTGCTCAGTTGTGTAAATGAGATAAATGTAAGTGGCTCTGGATAAGGGTGTCTGCCAGATGCTGTAAATGTAAATGGTAGCAGCAAACAAAACAGCAGCAAGACACATCACACACACACACACTCTCCCTTTACCCTCATTAAAAAAAACCCCTTATGTTTCTCTTTGTGCTGTTCTAATTTCTTGACTCGTTTCGACATTTTCTCGCGGTGGTTTGTAGTTGTCTTGCTGATTGCGTCATCCGGTTCGGCGTTCATATTGGTCCTCGTTTTGACGGTCAACATCAGCTTAGTCACAATGCATGAAAGTGTCTGAAATCTAAAACTGACGGATTAAATAAGGGGGAAAAAAACTGATGTAACGCAACGACTGTTAATCATCTGTCAGTAAACATGTTAAACTAGCTAACAGATTTTAATATAGAATTATATTTATATATAGGACTTTTTTTTTAGGATTTTACAATTTGTCTCAAGCAACCAAATCCTGGTCAAAATTCTAGCCCGGCTTTTGTCCTGTTTTCATGAGCACAGTTGATGTTTGATTCTGTATTTTTTTTTTTAGGCACCAGCATACATTAAAGACCATGCACGGACGCTTTTCTCTGGCACAGACACTCCTCAGTCGAAGGTTAGAACAATCACTTTTAATCAAAAGATCTCCATCTTCACCACACTGAATAGTCACCTGGACACACATTATCATCTTGATTGTGATTTTGAGATGGGATTTTTTTTAATCTTATTCCTCTGCAAACATGAATATAAATTTTGTTCCTGAGCTGGTCAAGTTGAAATATTGTTTGAATATAAGTAGGGGGTAATTTGCATGTAAATTACATTTGTCTTTCATTACAGTGTGGTAACAAAATGACCCCTTTGTCTTTGATGGTACGTCAGACACGTCATTTCAGATAAACTCACTCGGTGTGACCAGAATCTTGATCAGCGTTATATGTTTATTATTATTATTATTATTTTTTAGGATGACCTGGAGTTGCACACCGGAGCTGGCATTCGAGGTCTGCCCTCTAAAAGAAGCAGTGAGGAGGACGGCAGCGGAAACCAGCAACACACACAGGAGGCACTGCGTGAGCTCTTTCAGCATGTTAGCAACATGCCCGACTCTACGAAGAAGAAGAAACTCATTCGCCAGGTAAACGACTGTCACAGTGGCTGCAGATGAGGAAGATGAGTTTGTTCAGCATTGTCTTTAAAACCACAATACGTACATAATCACGTTACATTTAAAACCATACTCCAGCCCTCTTTTGGACCGAGTGGTTACTGCACATGTAGAAGCTGGGCTAGCATGCACAGGTTAAGAGTGACGCAGTCACAAAGCGCTCGTTTTCCCAGAATTTTCAGAATGCTGCAAGCTAATTGCGGGTCATGTGACAAGAAAGAAAAGAAAAGTGCCCGCCCTCTGGTGGAACATTAACAAACCTTTAAAAGCACTTTCAGTCTTTTCTGTAAAATGTTGTGCTGTTGATTTAAATCCCTATGAGAGAAACATTAATCTGGTGGCTGTAGATGAATAAGGCTGAATGAACTGCATTTTTTTTTAGTTTAACAAACAGGGAACTCCGGTACGGGAAAGCCCCAGACCTTCAAGCCAAAAGCATGGACGCTCCCGGTCATTTGGAGGTCTAATCAAGGTCTGTAGTTCTCCCTAAATATTGTTAGTTCATTGTTAAGATAAAAAGGCAGCTGTGTCATTATAACATCTATACATGTAACATATTTATTTATTTATTTATTTATTTAAATAGAGAAAGGTTATGGGGAATCAGGTTACCGGTGATCGAGCTGGATCTGGGATCAACCAAACCAAAGAGGAAAACGTAAGTTGAAACTGAACCCGAGACTCTACAGGCTTGTTTTTATCATCAGTGTTTTTTATATTCAATTTAATTAGATTTACAGGGAAACACATTTACTTTACAATAAACTAATATATAGTGGTTCCCAAACTGGGTGCACAGAGGTATAAATTGGAGGTTGGTCTGGGGTCTATTGTGAAGTCAGTGGATTTTTATAGGGTGAACCAAAATTTTGGAAAAGGGGAAAAAGTGGAAATGTGAGCTATAAAATATATGCCAAGTTGTGCTGGCAGCGCTCAGGTTTTGCTCTCCTTCACTCCATCGTCACTGCGCCGTGTGATGCATCTCTCAGTATTCCGATCTATGCTCTCAATGGGCTCTACGTCTCTACCACCATACATCATAGCTCTCTCACCACTGTCTCTAAACCATACATCATAGCTGTCTCACTTCTCCCACTGTCTCTAAACCATACATCATAGGCTGGTCTCACCACTGTCTCTAAACCATGTCTCTAACCATACATCATAGCGCTGGTCTCACCACTGTCTCTAAAACCATACATCATAGCTGGTCTCACCACTGTCTGCTGTCTCACCACTGTCTCTAAACCATACAGCTGTCTCATAGCTGTCTCACCACTGTCTCTAAACCATCATCGCACCACTGCTCTCTCACCACTGTCTCTAAACCATACATCATAGCTGGCTCTCACCACTGTAACCTCTAATCGGGTCTCACCACTGTCTCTACACCATACATCATAGTCCACCACTGTCTCTCTCAAACCATACCACTGTCTCACCACTGTCTCTAAACCATACATCATAGCTGGTCTCACCACTGTCTCTAAACCATACATCATAGTCTCACCACTGTCTCTCACATACTGTATACAACTGTCTCACCACTGTCTCTAAACCACTGTCTCTACACCATACATCATAGCTGTCTCACCACTGTCTCTCACCACATCTAGCTGCTCTCACCAACACCATACATCATAGCTGCTCTCCACCACTGTCTCTACAACCATACATCATAGCTGCTCCTCTCACCACTGTCTCTAAACATTACTCATAGCTGTCTCACCACTGTCTACACCTAACCAACATCATAGCTGGTCTCACCACTGCATAGCTGCTCTCACCACTGTCTCACTACATCTAGCTCATAGCTGCGGGTCTCACCACTGTCTCTACACCATACATCATAGCTGGTCTCACCACTGTCACCACTCTCTAAACCATACATCATAGCTGCTCTCACCACTGTCATAGCTCTCACCACTGTCTCTAAACCCTATATCATAGCTGTCTCACCACTGTCTCTAACCACCATATCATCACCACTGTCTCTCACCAGCTGTCTCACCACTGTCTCTCTACATCATAGCTGGTCTCACCACTGTCTCTAAACCTACATCATAGCTGGTCTCACCACTGTCTCTAAACCATACATCATAGCTCACCAGCTGTCTCCACCACTGTCTCACCACTGTCTCTAAACCATACATCATAGCTGCTCACCACTGTCTCACCACTGTCTCTAAACCACTAGCGGGGTCTCACCACTGCTCTCTCTCACCACGTCTCTAGGGGTCTCACCGTACTGTCATCATAGTACATCGGTCTCACCACTGTCTCTAAACCGTCTCACCACTGTCTCTAAACCGTACATCATAGCTGGTCTCACCACTGTCTCTAAACCGTACACATCATAGCTGTCTCACCACTGTCTCTAAACCATACATCATAGCTGGTCTCACCACTGACTGCTCTCTAAACCTAAAACTCTACATCATAGCTGCTCTCACCACTGCTAAACCTCTCATATCGGTCTCACACTGTCTCTAAACCATACATCATAGCGGGTCTCACCACTGTCTCTAGCGTAAACCTCACCAGCGGGTCTCACCACTCTCTAAACCGTACATCATAGCGGGTCTCTAAAACCATCATCATAGCGGGTCAATGTCTCACCACTGTCTCTAAACATACGACATCATAGTACATCATAGGGTCTCACCACTGTCTCTAAAAACATCATAGCGGGTCCACACTGTCTCTACCATCATCATAGCTGGTCTCACCACTGTCTCTACATCATAGCTGGTCTCACCACTGTCTCTAAACCATACATCAGCTGTCTCACCACTGTCTCTAAACCATACATCATAGCTGTCTCACCACTGTCTCTAAACCATACATCATAGCTGGTCTCACCACTGTCTCTAACCTCTAAACCACTGTCTCTACATCACGCTCACCACTGTCTCTAAACCAAACATCATAGCTGCTCTCACCACTGTCTCTAAACCATACATCATAGCTGCTCTCACCACTGTCTTCTACACCTTCCCCTTGATTCTAGCTGATATTCTCCTGTCACACACATCACTCTAACATTTATTTTATTTATTTTAAACACTTATTATAAATGTAGAATTGTAATTTTAGTCTGCAGTAATCAGATGTAACAATAGAACATGTTTTTAAAAAAAAACCTGCTATGTTTGTTTACCTCTTAAAAGCACTTATTGATTATTTAATTACTCCTTCACTAATTTCCAGCTTTGTTTTAATTTGTGTTTATTTTAAACCTTTTTTCAGGGTTCCTCAGCCGTGAAAAGAACTCCTCGCTCTCCAGCACAGCACTCAAGTTTAAGCCTGTGATTTTTTTTTTTTTATTTATTTTTTTTTTCAATTAACATTTTGTAAATTGTTTCTGGATAAAGTTCGGGTAGTATTTATTCCGGCTCGGAGATTGTAAATATGACCTCCAACTTGTTAACTATGCAAACAGGATGAATTTGCAAACCAATGTTACACGTTCTTAGTTGGGTTTTTTTTGTGTTGTTTTTTTAAACCAGTTGTAAATATCCTGTATAATTCATCACTTTGTGAAAAAAGAAAAAAAAATCTGTCCTGAGCATGTAGCACCTATTTAGAGAGGGTCAGGAGGGGACTGTGTATCTGGAAAGGTTAAGTATGTAGCATGAACTGAAGTGAGTGAGAATTTTTGTGTTTTTCAATTTGATCATCGAAAATGTTAGGAATGTAGCATGACTAGGCATCCAGTACATTCCAAAACCGCATACTAACCGAGTAAATTGGGGTTTTGTCCTGTTTTGACATACTATGAGGATAGATGGGGTAGATTGAAGGGAAAGAGATGTAATTTAACCCTCCATCATTTAGAGCTGTTACACTTAATGGTTTTGACATGTGAGAGGATTTCTATAACTTGTACATGTTTATAATTGAGGGGTGGGTCTCTAATCAGTGTGTGTCTGCGTTTACACTCACTGTTAATCAACTTGCTTAGAGGCGTATCAAAGATTTATTTTTTTTTTCTCCCCTTTTACGATAATTTATGTATGAATATTTCACAGACTACTGAAATTATTCCGAGATCAGTTTAGTGAAACAAAAATATAAAAGACCGCTGTTTACATGGGCATTAAAAAAAATCTCTCTCATTTCCTCAATGTTTCGTTAGTACCTTGTGTGTGTATGACATATTATTATTTATATATATCATTTTTTCTAGTGGGGATTTTAGCTTCATTTTTTTATAGGGAGATTATTTTTACTAACGTTTTTCAAAAAATGTGAATAAGTTTGAGCTTTATTTCCACATCTCTCGTCGCTTAAACTACTGTCTATTATATAATTTCCTTAAGGAGTTAACCACTTTTAAGTCGCTTTTAAGTTATTTCTTTTAAGGTTTTTATTTTATATGTGAAAGTGCTTTATGGTGCCTCAATGGATGTGATATGTATATATTATTTTTTCATTCATTTTTTTTTTTCAATGGTGTCATTGCATTGTTCACATTTTACCTCCAGTTATTAAAACTAGCACTGTATGTCCGCTCCTGTATGTGGGTTTATACAGGTTAAGTAAAGTCATAGCTGTTATTGTACGTCACCTTCAGCTTTTGACATTAAATCTAAAGTATTAAATCGCCTCTTATTTATTTAATTTCCTTTTCCACTGTCTCTAAACCTCACTGCTGGGGAAGGGCTTCAGAGAGCGCTGGCTCTTTGTGCACAGGATCATTGTCTAGCTAAAACAGCGTCGGAGCCTTTTGGTTTTTGGGCTACATCCACAGGAAGTCAGTGATTTCCAGTTCCTGCCTCGTTTTTGAAAAGAATTCTGTAAAAACAAGATTGTCTCAAAAAATATATAAACATGAATTATGCTGTAGGAAACGTATATTATTTCTTATGCAATGAATAAAACACATCTAGGATAATAATTTAGGAATAATGTTGCCAGATCATGATTAATTCCTCACATGCTGCTTTTCCGAAGTTTACATTCGAATAAAAAGTTCTTGGGCTAAATCACATTTTGTAAATGTTGTCATGGCTAACAGATCAGCTTTAAAAATAGTAATAAAGAAATCAGTTTGGATCTAAGAAGTTCTTTTAATCTAATAGTCTTTATATTAAAAAAATGACTTCAGACTGAAAAGCATTTTTTAATCACATAATTAGTTAAAATAGTTACATCTTAAAGCTACTGAAAAGCTAATAATGTTTTCTGCTTCTAGCAATTTTTGCTATTATCCTTATTTTTTATTTATTTATTTACTTTTTCTATAGTCCTACTGGAAGTTTTCATTTAAAAAAAGGAGAAGAGTGAGCTGATGGAGAGAAATGCTTTATAAATATTGGGTCCTGCATGCAAATTACTTTCCAGGATGAATTAAAACATGATTAGCATTTTATTTTTTTTATCTTTTTAGTTTTAATGTTCAAAAGCAAACCAACAACAAAAAAATATCAGGTGTTTGAAATTTTTCTGCATGTTATTTTAATATTCGCCACAAGAGGGGGCAGTAGAAAAAGAAAATGCAGCTTGTCACACATGCAGTGCGTTTATCTGAGTCCATTAAAAAAAAGAAACCCTCGACTCAATTTATCCTCTTTTATACAACTAAGCAATTGTGAGTTGAGGGCCTTGCTCAGGGGCCCAACAGTGGTTACTTGGTGGTGCTGGGAATGAAACCCCGATCTTTCAATTAGAAGACCGACACCACTGCACTACCACTTTATTTACATTTACATCATTTGGTAGACGCTCTTATCCAGATGGCTTACATGTATTTCTTTTACACAACTTAGCAATTAGGGGTAAAGTGCCTTGCTCGGGGGCCCAGCAGTGGTTACTTGGTGGTACTGAGAAACAAACCCTGATCTTCGAATTTGGAAATCCAACACCTTAACCAGTGCACTACCACTTTATTTAAGTTTACATCATTTGGCAGATGCCCTTATCCTGAGCGACTTAAATTTCTCTTTTATACAACTGAGCAAATGGGGATAAGGGATTGTTCAGGGTGGTTGGTGGTGCTAGGAATGTAACCCCCGATCTTCCATTTAGCAGTTAACCACTGCGCTAGCAAACAAAATGACCCTCAGTGTTTTATTTTGCATGTTTTTTCTGCTGTTTCGTTCCTGGCATTGTTAGCTGTATTTTGCACATGCCTGCCTCACAGACACCCAAGAAGTTCTGTTTTCTCTCAATGTGACTAAATGTGGAATTTTGCAGAATCTATGTTTAGAGTGTTGAAGTGGAGAGAACAGGGCTTTTTTTTTTTTTTTTTTTTTTTTTTTTGGCTTTTTTTTTTTTTTTTTTTTTTTTTAGCGCTTTACCCCCACTGTCTGCATGCACTTATCTCTTCTGACTCCCGACAGCTCTTTAAAACTTCAGTTACTTATTCAATAAGTAATAAGGCACGTTGTTCCTGCTGAGCTGTTCCTCTCATTAATTCTGTTTTATATCCACTGACAGAATTACTGGGATGTGTTTGCTTAAAGCTTAAATGTGAGGGATTGCGGAGAGATTCTACTTCTCCGAGTCGGACAGTTTGATTGGCTCCCATGCGACGGCCTCTGTAGGAACCGAGCGAAAGGAAATTCTAGGGTTCATTTAAAATGGACTACCCTGGAGTCTCTATTCATACAGTGATACGAAACAGGCTTTGGCGTACAGATGTTCTCTGTAGTACGCAACTGAAATTTTGCCACCGAAACGTCTTATTTGGTTTCGAGTGGCTTTTTATCTTTATCTTTTGCCTTGGACTGCTGTCAAATTTCCATTTACCTCCTGTGCAGTCGAGACATGTCCAAAATTCGCTCCCTTCGTTTAGCATTAAAGCTGCAATCTTTATATAGGTAATGGAAACGTCTGAACACTAATTTGCATCATGGACAAAAAAGAAAGTAAGAAAGGAGTTAAATCATTTTTTGCTCCCGTGTTGAGGCATCCATTGGATAAAACTCGTAAATCTGTAGGAAAAACAGTAGCTCAATTAGCTCTATAAGACTCGCTGCGGTTAAACACAGCGGTTTGTACATCATCACATTAGATCATTAAGGGCAGTTTTACAGGGTCGTAATATACTCGTTTTTTAGGGAAGGAGTGTTTGGGTACTTTAACCAGAACAAAGACTTTTGTTCACCTTTTTTGTCTCATGTTTTTTTATATACTAGATGAAATCCCAATTTACAGTCTGTAATAAACAGATTTTTGTAAGAAATCAAAATCATTTCACACTTTTTTTTAATGTTCTTTGATTTTTTTTATAGTCAGTGTTGAGCAATTAGTTACATGTAACAGTGTTATGTAATTTATCTACAAACTAAAAGTAATAATAAATTGTTAGTTACAGTTACTTATGAAAATGTTAAAGATTAAAAATAGAGGTTGGATGTTAATATTATGGGGGAAGTGGTTAAGGTGTTGGACTGCTAATTGGAAGATCGGATTTTGATTTCCAAAACAACCAATTTACAACCACTGGGCCCCTAAGCAAGGCCCCTTAACCCCCCGATCGCTTAGTTGTATAAGAGAGATAAATGTAAGTCGCTCTGGATAAGGGCGTCTGCCAAATGCCGTAAAAGTAGTATTAAAGCGGTGATATTCCGATACTTTTGAAACGAATGTGTTGCGCCTGTTTTGGGTTCTAGACAAGCGGGTTTACACTCGAACCTGAACATGTTCTCCTGGTAGAAACCTCCATGGCTTAGATCAGGGGCCACCAAACCTTAGCCCTGGAGGGTCGGTGTCCTGCAGTGTTTAGCTCCAACCCTAATGAAACACACTTGAACTAGCTTATTAGAACCTGCTAGGTATATTTGAAACCTACAGGCAGGAGTGTTAAGGCAAGTTGGAGCTAAACTCTGCAGGACTCCGACCCTCCAGGACCGAATCTGGTGACCCCTGATTTGGAAAAATAGCCAAAAGGGAAGTGGTGGGGCAGTGGTTAAGGCAGAGGTGTCCAAACTCAGTCTTGGAGGGCAGAGTTTAGCTCCAAGTATTGTGTCAACAAGTATACCTAGCAGGATCTTGATTAATTGGTTCAAGTGTTTTTGATTAGGGTTGCAGCTAAAATCTACAAGACATCCCGACCCTCAAGGACCAAGTTTGGACACCCCTGGGTTGGGTTAAGGTGTTGGATTGCTGATCGTGGTTTTAAATCCCAGCTCCACCATATTGCCACTGCCAGGCTCCTAAGTATGGCCCTTTAGCCCTTAACTGCTTATTTCAATAAAAGATGAGGTAAATGTTAGTCACTCTGGATGAGGGTGTCTGCTAAATGCCAGAAATAAAATATTAATGTACACATCTAAATCCTGTTTGTGTCGAGTTGCAAATGTTTTCTCCACAGGTGGGGTTCCTGAGTTCTCTCCAACATGTTAGTAGCATAACATGGCCGAGATAAAATGATTTCTAAAAATAGAAGACGAAATGTTTTTTTGGGTCTGGGTTCAGATTACAAATAATTGATTTATGTATTTACTGTACAGGGACACCGCTAAGAGGGGGAATGTTAGAGCGATGCTAAGAGCCCACAAACTTTGGGGGCCCCAGATATCTGTTTTATCACTCAGTAATATAATAGTACGTAGGGAAGTGGTGGCTTATGATTAAGGTGTTGAACTGCCAACCAGAAGATTGTGGGTTCGATTCCCAGCTCCAATAAGCCACCACTGCTGGGCCCCTGAGCAAGGCTCCTAACCCCCAATTGCTCAGTTGTATATCTGAGATAAATGTAAGTCGTTCTGGATAAGGACGTCTGCCAAATGCTGTAAATGTAAATGTATGTTTGGTGCAGAATTGGTGTGGTAGGGGGGCCAATTTCCTAATCTTTCAGAGGGCCCGAAATTGCTAGAGGTGCCCTTGATTTTACAATAAAAAAAAACACAAACTCAATTAATTCTACCTGTAAAATTAAATTGAGATATTTTTATTTAGGAGTCACCAAATTCAGCACTAGAGGGTCAGTGTCCTGCAGAGTTTAGCTTCAACCCTAATCATACACACCTGAACTAGTTAATCATGGGCTTGCTAGGTATACATGAAACTTACAGGCAGGTGTGTTAAGGCAAGTCGGAAGACTCCGACCCTCCAGGACCGAGTCTGGTGATCCCTGATTTTTGTAATCAGAAACCAGAGGTGGGTAACCCACACTCCTTGAGTTACTTTGTCCCGCAGGTTTTCTAACTATGCCTGCCCTATCCGCTGCTGATCAGGTATGTTCTGTCAACAATAAGCTGGAAGATACACTCGAAGATAAGGAAGTGAAGTGAATTTGTATATTCCAGCTTCTGATTGACTAATCCTGCTAATGAGCAGTGGGTTGGGCAGAAATAGCAAGCAGGACAAAAGAACTTAAGGAACATTCGTTGCCCACCCCGGTCAGACACCAGTTACCCCCCCCCCCCCCCCCCCCTTCCCCAACCATTTTTTGTCTCGTTCTATTCAACAGAACGGCACAATACAAGTGGTAATACTAGTACATCACCTGCCGTGTGCCCTGGACTTGCGGTTCAAACCAGGAAGTGAAGGAAACTCCCCTAAGTCTCATGATTAATGTGCGGTGTACGTGATATTTGCTCCTTCTTGGGTTTCTCATCGGGCTCTGCACCAGAGCTGTCAGGCTAAGTGCCTCTTTCTGGCAGGTCTGTTTAGGCTATCACGCATTCTTATTTTCTGCTGAAAAACCACAGATCCGTTCATCTTTTTAGCTTATACGACCAGTGCTCCTAAGTTTTACAAAGCGGACCGCTAATGTTATGTTCACACTGCAGGCAAACGTGGCTTGAATACAATTTATTTTTGACCACATGTGACTCATGACAATTTTTCATGATGGTGTGAACAAAACAAACTGCATGGAATCTGATCTTTTTTAATTCTGATTTGTTCCACTTCCATTTGTGGTATTATGGTCAGATGTTTTGCCATAACAGAATTCATGCGACTTTTACTTCATTTTCGATGGACATGCGTCATTATTCTGCACTGGTGCGTAACTACATTATACATTTGTACATTTGCATTGTACATTTAAAGCATTTGGCCAGAATTTTATCTCTTTTATATATCTGATTAATTAGGGGTTAAGGGCCTTGCTCAGGGGCCCAACAATGGTAACTTGGTGGTGCTGGGAAATGACTACGGATCTTCCTATTACCGGTCCAACACCTTGACCACTGGGCTACCACTTTCCTTCCAATTACAAACAGTTGATATATAATCAATGTGGCTAACGGTGTTTACGTCATGGTCCCACCAGTCCTGATTCTGCCGTCACTGTGTTCCACATTTATTTTTCTGTATGATGGGATGCGGCGTGAGGCGTAGAATTTGTTCTTTTGCAAACGCAGGTTACTTTAGGATCATCAGCAGTTTTCTGATTTCAGTCACATTTTAAAACAACAAAGTGAACAGATATTCCAACCTGAGAAAACCTGATCTAAACAAACAAAAAAATGAATGACCCACCAAGCCTCGCAGTGTGAACGTAGCCTTTGCAACGTAGTAAAAAGATTGTTTATGCTTTAATCAGGTTCTGCAGAAAGCTTTAAAACGGTAATCCGTCACTGCCCGCTCATTTGTTTCAAGCACCTCAGGTTACCATTGTGCGATGAGTGATAACCAATACGTTTTTTGTTTTCTCCTTTACGAATTCCAGGAACATTCATGGGTTCTTCAGGCAGTATTTTGCCACAGCATCAGGAATTATAACCCACTTTTACAAAAATCTTGGGTTCTTCTCATTCCTAAGCCAATGTAAATGCTTATCCGAATTTTACCCACACCTCAGAAACATGTCTATACATTTACAGTTCTCAAAAGAACCTAAAATGTTTCCTTTATTCTTTCTTTTAACTGTGAAGTTGAGGGTTAGGGGCCTTGTTCAGGGGCCCATTGGTGATGCCGGAAATTGAGCCCATAATCTTTTCCCCTATACACACATACAGTTTTGGTCAGAATAAAACTGACATTTTATTAATTCATTAGAAATAATGTGTTTTAATGTGCATGTGGATTTTTTTTCCCGGCTAAATCTTTCAAACTGTCTGTCATTTGGTAACGCTGCTAATTGGCTAATCAAGCAGCGAGTATAAATGACTCGAAATACCGTACGTCTGTATATTTTAGCTACAGTTCGACTACACGCACTTCATACCTGTATAACCAAACCCACCCTCTCCTTTGTCTTTAAAGCATCCCCAGAGAGCGTACGTGTCAAAATGACCATCCTGCCCTCTACCATACCAGATCTGTTGTCAAAAGGTCAGCGTCTTGGGACATTGGGGACGTTGTAAATCATACCCAGTGGATGCCCAAAGCTGCACTGGGATGCCTGGGAGATTGTCAGGGGGTGAGGGTGGTGTGTTTAGAATTGGGGGAAGGAACGCTGGATGAAGGGGAGGGGATGTGGGAGGAGCTTGAGAGCTGCTATTTCTAGATCTTTGTGATGGATGACTGCCGTGTGTGTATATGTGTGTGTGTAAGGGAGTGTGTGAGAGTGCCCCCCTCTCTCTCTCTCTTTGGTGTTCCTCTGTTCCCCTCTGTGTAGGCAGCCAGAGGAGTGCAGGAGTGGGAGGGAAGCAGACACAGACGCTGAGCACAGTGAGAGAGACGGAGACAGAGAAAGAGAGAGAGAGTTTTCTTTAGGAAGTCAAGCAAGACAGAAGAAGGACGAGCTTCTTTTTGTGTGTGTGTGTGTGTGCGTGCGTGTGTGTCTTCCCCCTCTTTTACCACACAAACAATCCAAACAGGACTAGTCTGACCTAAAGTGGGCATTTCTTCTGCTTGTAAGGACGAAAAAACATTACTCCTTTTTTTCCCCCTCCTTTACACATAGTCTTTATCCCACACGTCGTGTGTGTGTGTGTGTATGTGTGTGTGTTTCGCTTTCTGCAGCAGCAGCTTTTTAACTGAAAGAAAAACATCTTTTTAGACAGTTAGCGGAGTTTTACAGAGCTGTGGATCAGTCATGCCCAGGAGAGGCTGTAGGGCATGGAAGTGGCTACTTCTCATGTATGGTGCCCTGTTTGCCCACCGTGCCACCGCATGCCCGGCTCTGTGCACCTGCAGCGGAACCACTGTGGACTGCCACAACCTGGGACTCAAGAGCGTTCCCAGGAACATTCCGAGGAACACCGAGCGACTGTGAGTAACCACATCATTCTCTTTTATATTAAGTCCAGTTGCAGTGAAAAGAAAAGAAAAAAAGACAATAAGCGTTTGCATGCAAATGCGGCTGCAATTTACATACTGACTCCTGCGTGATTGGGTATCCATGCTACTGGCTAGTGGGACCAAGGAAAGAGTTTTACTTATCTCATAGATTTATGTTATATATATATATATATATATATATATATATATATATATATATATATATATATATTAGTACTTTAGTGCACATTCTGCTGTTCTGGTCTGTTTTTTTGTTTACGTAAGTTTCACGTAAATCTTTTCCTGTAACTAATTTTTCTAATTCGTGTCAAGACCCCAAACTTTGATTCAACTAAACCGCTGCACAGCCTGTTTTTTTTTCGGATTTTATGGCTGGTAGAACTTAACATTTCCTTAAAAAGTACGCCGAATGGAACGTCTTCGAACAGAACGCCGTCTGCTGCCTGTCTAAATCAGTGGTGAAATCAGTAAATCAGCAAAATGGTGCTTAATTATGTGGCTAGTGGAGCGAGAGTGTCTCATCAGCAGCTGAGGAAGAAGAGCGAAACTAACAAGCAACTCACGCTGCACATCAGCCGTGCTCTCGTCTCTCTCTCTCTCTCTCTCTCTCTCTCTCTCTCTCTCTTTCTTTCTGTATCTCGCAGTCTCTCTATGATCTTTTGTAACACTTAAAATATTAATGTTGTAATTAATTTCCTCCAGGGCTCCATATGGGAAAATTGATTGTAGTGGTTTTCGGTTTGGAATATCTCTGATGAATTATACATGCCAGGGAAATCGTGTGTGTGTGTGTGTGTGTGTGTGTGTGCACATCAGACCAATTTTTTTTTTTTAGAGAATTGCGACAGATGGGACAAAATCTAGCTGGAAGTATTTGCAGTTCTTTTTCTATA
Organism: Bagarius yarrelli; assembly: GCA_005784505.1. Lineage (NCBI taxonomy): Eukaryota > Metazoa > Chordata > Actinopteri > Siluriformes > Sisoridae > Bagarius > Bagarius yarrelli. The sequence goes on along the minus strand of VCAZ01000150.1, from coordinate 1,950,529 downwards.
TCCAGTGCACCACAGAGATTGGGGGGAGGATTCTAAGGGCCCAAACACTTTAGGGGCCCCAGACATCTGTTTTATTATTACTAACAGTACTTGCAGTAATGTAATACAAATTATTTCTAAATTGCTAGCGATGCCCCGACTACATCAGTTGTATTTATTTATTTTTTTAACTTGCAAATTATAAAAAAATGACATAAAAAAAAATCCAAAAAAGTTACTAAGGTCTTTTTTTATGTTATTTTCCCCTTTCCGACTTTTTGACAAATTGGTCATAGCCATCATAGTTATCTTATCGCTGCTGGTGATTTGTGGGGAATATAATATTAAAATATTTTAGGGGCATTTTGCTTTTGTTTAAAGGACAGATAGAGACAAAATGGGGGAGATAGAGAGAGAGAAGGGACCCAAGCCAGAATCGAACCCGGAGCGCAACTGTGCGTGTGGGTACCGGCGGATTAACCCTTTACACCATGGTGCCGGCCTAATTTGTTTCTTTGGGTTTTAATTAATTTAAGTAATGAAAGTGATCATTTTCAGCCTACATTAAACACTGTATCATTGAGTGAACATGAAACCTGTTTTTTGGGTTACGCATAAAACAGATACGTGTCTGAAATTATGTTATTGTCTAGAATTTTTGTTTGTGCTTCTTCAAGCAATTTTTTTTTTTTTACAAATTGCCCATTGTGATTTAAAAAAAAATGTGTGTCCTTTCTCAGGACAGATTTTCTCCGGTAGTCTTAACCGGTTTTGATGTTCACTCAAACATCTTTACAAGCAGAAGCTGAGTTATACATGCTGACGTGTGTGTGTCTGTATGTGTGTGTGTAGTGGTGTTGGGGGGTGTAATTTGTGCCTGAATGTAGAATCCCATCTGCACTTTTCAGAAAGCCTGACCTTTCCGCTCGCGTTCCTTAACGACTGCAGCCGCATGTGCCACACTCGCACCCCGCAGACCCATCCTCTTAACCAGCTACTGCTACATATACTAGACAATGAGCCCACCAACCACACACACACACACACACACATCATACTCTCACAATACACTCCCAAAGCTGTGAGGTAAAAGATGACTGATTTCATTTTACATCATAACCATAACAAAAAGATTTTTTCTTTTAGCTTATTCTGTTTTTGGAAAATGTTCTTATTTTATATGTTTATATATATATATATATATATATATATAGATATATATATATATATATATAGATATATAGTTTTTTTATTAATGGTAATGCATTTATTTATTTATATTTTTGCAACCCCACGCTGCTGAGATCAAGCATGGTTGATGGTGTCGAGTCTGCGCAATCTGATTTCGGATTCTCTTTGTAATGAAATGGCTCAAGTGTCCTTTTCTGCCATTGTTTATTGATTCCACTATTGAGCACTTGAGGGCTGGACAGGGCCGTCCTGACCAATTTTCTGCCCTAGGTACGATTTTTACCTGGTGCCCCTTTGCATTAAAGCCAGTTCAAAAAGAAACCAAGAAACCACAGAACTTGGCAAATATATGCAAAAAACTATAATTCCATAAAACTCCATTTACAACCGAGAAATTGGAGGTTGAGGGCCTTGCTCAGGGGTCCAACAATGGCAACTTGGTGAGGCTGGAAATTGAACCCCTGTCTTCCAATTAGCGGTCAAACGCCTTAACCACTGTACTACCACTTTCCCTGCAATATGACAAACAATTGGTACAAATTTTCCTGTGGTTTATGTACTGTTTACAGAAACCTTAGTACAGTTTATTAGTACATTAAGAAAAATCAGCAATTACTCTAGTTAGCCAGCTATTTCATATTAGTGAACGTTGTTAACTAGTACATAGTTACATAAACTGTTCATCACACGACCTCTGTCTTTTCCCCCGTTTATTTTCCTCTTCTTTACTCCTTTTTCTTCCCTGGGCACCGGAGGGCATTGGTTGTTTTGACATTGTAAACAGATTTGACAGGTTGTAGGTCGTGTTTTGAATAATGCATCCAGCTATCTGACGTTATCAGATAAGTCCGACTGCGGTGTTGAGGGGAAGACTGGCGCGTCGGACAAGGAGGATGTAAAATGGGGAGGGGCTTTAACTTTTTTTGTAATATTTCAAATAATTTCAAAAAATATTAATAAAAACGTTCAAAAATTATAATATTAGATTTATTTATTTGGATTTGGGCACCCCGTGGGTGGGCGGTGCCCCTAGAATTTGTCTATTTCACCCAATGGATGGGTTGTCCCTGGGGAAAGAAAGAAACCGTTTCAACTGCACAGTGAGAGAGTGAAGCCTTTGTTTAGAGAGGCTGTTTTTTTTTTAAACTTCAGCTCGAGTAGGAGCGATCTTTAAATTGCTGGAAGGCTGCTTGTAGCACCATTTTCAAAATCATAAAGGGTTTTTTTTTTAAACCACATGGAATATATACAGAACCCAGGCCAGATCGAGTCCACTTGCTTAAGGTAAAGCTTTAAAACATAGAGCCTTTTAAGAGGCACCATGGTGGCACAGCAGGCAGGTTCTGCTGCCTCACAGCTCCACAGTCCCTGCTTTGAGTTATGTGGAGTTCCAATATCCTTTTCCATTTGAGGTGTTTTTGGGATGTTTTTCAGACCTACTACGACTTTTACTAAGATAAGCAAGTGGTAGCTCTGTAGTTACGCTGCAGGACTGCTAATCAGAAGGTCATAAGTTTAATTACTGACACCACTAAGCTGCCATTGGTGGACATGTGCAAGTCCCCCAACCCTTAATTGTTTAGTTGGAAAAATAAAATAATTGTAAGGCGTTCTGGATAACAGCATCTGCCAAATACTAGAAATGTAATGTAAACTTTAGTTTAGTCTAGGATGAAGTACAACCTATGATTAAAGCAGAGGTTCTTAAATTTATTTTGCCGGGACACCATTTTTGCAGAATTGTAATTCAAGCATACTTCAAAATCTAGGCGGGAGAGTAGAGTCACATACTGTAATTCGAGGAACCTTTGGATTAAAGGCTGTTGGTAGCCCCCACTTTCTTAATCTGCCCTTATAAAGCGGTTTAGGCAGACTGAATTAATAGTTGCTTAGTTTAATAGTCATGGCCAGTTCCCACCAATCAGGCACCACCTATCACAAGACAGCTTTCTTCTACAGGCATGATTGGCTTGTGTCAGTTTGATTGATTGTGGGTGGAGCATGACCAATTTTGCCCTCTTGGACTCCTGGCCACATGTCATCACTACGACTCAAACTTGCATTCTCCTTATGCAAGAGGCAAATGCTTTTCTGTTGCCCCACTCAGAAGTGGTGCTTAGTTTTCTTTGGCTAATACTGAAAGTTCCTTTTTTGAAATCTTTTTTTTTTGCCAAAGCAAAGAACTCTAATGTTTCTATACAAATCCTTCAGTTTGTGCAATTGTTAAGTTCTGTGTAAAGGCTTGCAATAAGAAACAGGTTCACATAGAAAAATTGTTCTGGCCAGAACATTTGAAAAAATTTTGACACCAAAAGAACCTAAAAGGAATTGCCAGAACCTTTGCCCACTTAAAGAACCCCAGAGGAACATTCTAACAGCTGTCAGATGATAATACCTTTCAAATCAGATAATAGAGCAGTTAAAAATTTCACTCCAAGAACCGTCATTGAGGTTTATTAGGACAGAGCGAATCCAAATAAAGAGAAAAGATTTTCTTGGCTCATACCCTGGTAATAAATTCTACAGGCCTTATATATTTAGCAAGACCAGACAGGACGATCCTGTCACATGACCTATGACCCTTCCCATTTCAGACATTGTTCTGGTTTCAGACTGAGAAATGCAGATGCTAGTAATTATGGTGCTAAATTAAAGGCTGTGAAGAGCAGAAACATTTACTTTTTAACACATTCCCTACATCCCATAAAACACATTCTTACAATACAGTCTGGTAATCAGTATAGACATTGATTCAGACAGATACAGCATTGCTCCAGGGTCCCTGAAGGGGTCTATGTGGAGTTTCCTTTGGGTTTTCTTGCTAGCTTAGGGATTGGGTGGATGAAAAATGTCCTTGGTATGTTTACATGGTGCTCTGTAATGTGTATATCCCAACCCCGTGTCCACTGCAGCCGGATAATCTCCATATCCACCCCTATAAGCATTACAGCAATTATTGTTAATGTCATAGTGGTTCCGGAGCCTACCTGGCAACACTGGACCAAGGAAGGAACACGCCAAGACAATAGACCTTAAGCAACACTAATTTTATCCAGTAAAAAGTTGCTTTTACCAGAAAGTTATATAGAGAACTTGACCATAGATAGATTGCTTAACAAGATATTGGGTTCCATAATACTTCCAAGGCAACATAGAAGGGTAGTCCAGATGCACAGAAATATCAATATAAAGGATGCAAAAATTTAATGCATTGACTGAAAGAAAAAAATCCAACCTTGTTCGATATTTCAGGAGGTTTTTTTCGGTGCTGGCGTCTGTCTGCTAACCTCACAAATATTAATCATAGTAATTGTTCAGAAATGTTGTATATATTTAACATATTACTCAATGCAGGTCTTTTTCAGATTTGTGTTTATTTTAATGAAGGGTGCCAACAATTTTAGAGTTTCCTGTATCCATGTGTAGGATTTTGAAAGTAAACCTCATTTACAAGGTGCACTTAACAGCACAAAAGTCAGCCACTGCCAGTAAATCAAACATCTATGCCTGTAATTGAATATGCCAAACTGAACTCAACTAGAAACTGGAAACAAGTTGTCCTTCAGGGACATGAAGCGTTCGAGCACACCGGGATGGAGAACACACGCAGGCTTTCATTCCCTGCGAGGAAATACAGGGTTTGTATTTGTGCTTTGTGGATGGTTTGCTTACAACTGTTAGTAACTACGGTGGCCCAGAGGGCTCAACACACTGCAACTTAAGAACGTGTGTGCAAATAGAAAAAACAGAAACAAATTAGGGAAACACCATCAAACCTGCTGCAAATCCTCAAAATGCAAACACAAAAACAGGAATATGATCATACAATCAGGATATTAATATAAATAAAAAAACGTATCTTTTAGTTTACAGATATTCGTCACAATTTACGTTGTGTTCTGTGCAACTTGCAGTGTGTTTCCATATTTGTGTTTGCTTTGTGAGGATTTGCAGCAGGTGTGTTGTTAAACTGATGATGTTTTCCCTGACTGTTTGAGTTTTTTTCTATTTGCACAAGTTTTCTTAAAACTACATCACAAGAACTCTTATAGTACAACTAGCAACAGTACTGAAATACTAAACATAAAAAGTTACTATTAAAACACACCAAAAATCAATCACACCATATTTCTACCTGTCCAAAAGAAATACAGTAACCATGACATCATCTTTCAGACCCCTTGACTCCTGTAATAGACTCCAGCATGGAAACACAACACCGATATTAATTTGGTGCATATGTTAACAGAAAGATTGGAAAGCCCATAGCGTTCAGACCGAACCTTTTGATTGGACGAACTTTTCTTGGTCCTATGCCTTCCACGGAATATATAAATACATATAAATACGTAACTTGATGATTGCTATCGGAATGTAAAGAGAATTTCAACCAGCAGAATGAAAAATGTTTCTGCAGACAATCACCTATTGTAGCTTTAATCTTGCAGCATGTTTAAGCTCTCTTGGTCACCACAAGTACCCGACTAAATACCTTCTACTTATTCCTTAAACTTCTTTATGTAAAGTAAAGGCAACTAGGCCTGTGGCTGGCTAGTCATTTCCTCACAGTTCTCCAACCCTCTATTGTCCCGTATCACTTTTACTGCACTTTTTACGACATCCCTATGAACTTCTGGTTGGGATTTCCTACTTGATTAATTGGCTTGTCTCATGGCAGTTAATAGGAAAGAAACAACATAGTCAGGGCTGCAATAAACATTTATATTGATGATTTTATTTTTTATATAAATGATTTTAGCAAAAATACTGAGTTATGCCTTTTGTGCTGATAAATAAAACTAGGAAATCACTCACTTTTGCGTTTAGTTCAAAAATTAGGTCATACTTATTCTAATGAAAAAATAAAAACAAGGGATTCACTTCAATAATTAAAAATGTTGAACATTTTGTGACTATTATTTGTAATTAGATATTTTTTCAATAATAATTTAATAAGTATTTCTACATATTTATACTATTGCAGACCCTTATGGTAGGTCAAATGATCTCAAACAACTATTCGACAACAAAACATTCATAGACAGATTTTTATTGTTGGCGTTGTCTATAATGCTGCAATGTTGTGACAATGAAGACACCTTTTGCAGGTTAGACTAAAAATATATTACCACCGATATTACGTCATAATTAAATCTTTAAGCTCTTCTCCTAATTTACATTATTCTAGCCCCACAGAAATCTATCGGATCCTATGTGTTGTTGGAGTTGATTTAAAAATTTCCAAATCCTACACATGGGTACAGGAAACTCTAAAATTGTTGGCACCCTTCACTAAAATAAACACAAATCTGAAAAAGACCTGCATTGAGTAATATGTTAAATATATACAACGTTTCTAAACAATTAGTATAATTAATATTTGTGAGGTCAGCAGACAGACGCCAGCACCGGAAAAAACCTCCTGAAATATCGAACAAGGTTGGAGATTTTTTTTTTCAGTCCTTAAATTGATATTTCTGTGCATCTGGACTGCCCTTCTATGTTGCCTTGGGACCATTATCTGGTTAAGCAATCTATCTATAGTCAAGTTCTCTATATAACTTTCTGGTAAAAGCAACCAAACACTGGATAAAATTAGTGTTGCTTAAGGTCTATTGTCTTGGCGTGTTCCTTCCTTGGTCCAGTGTTGCCAGGTAGGCTCCGGAACCACTATGACATTAACAATAATTGCTGTAATGCTTATAGGGGTGGATCTGGAGATTATCCGGCTGCAGTGGACACGGGGTTGGGATATACACATTACAGAGCACCATGTAAACATACCAAGGACATTTTTCTCCACCCAATCCCTAAGCTAGGAAGAAAACCCAAAGACAGATGCCTTCAGGGACCCTGAAGCAATGCTGTACCTGTCTGAATCACTGTGTATACTGATTACCAGACTGTATTGTACATGTTTATTGGGGCGGTAATAGTGTATTCCTCCAAATTTTTTTATAGCCCTGCCCCCCCTACCTTCTTTACCGTCATCATTTGCAGTGAATCTGTGAGTCCTCAAATGCCAGGTTCATTTCACACGTGGATGAGTGTGGTTCTGATGGCCTTTTTAGAAGCAGGAGGGGGGTCAGCTCAATGGTTTGCAACATGACTCCAGCAATTCTAACGTCTAGACTAATCGGGCAATAGTCTCAATTCTCCCCCTGGCTGTATTGGGTACAGATTGAGTTTGCAATCCATTTACTCCGGGGGTAATTTAAACAAGGCATTCACAGGTCACTGCGGATATGACCGATTACCTCACAACACCTTTCTATGAGGTTCTCTTACTCCAGGGACTTGTCAGGTTTCTCACAATGGCTGGCAAGATCAAATGGTAAAAGCAGTTGTATAAAAAGGAAGCTTATCAAATTTTTAAATATGCTTACGCATCAAAATAAGTCTGCATATTAAACTGATCTCAAATAGCATAGAAGTTTTATAATATAATGATTTTTTTTACTGGAATCCTTACGGTCTCCTACATGATTCATCCACATTATCTGCTTCGTCACTACTTACAGAGCGCAGTGCAGCCGTGTGTTAGTATCTCCAGCTCTTTCATCTCCTCATGTGGATATTCTGCTCAAACAGATCAGATTCCAAAGCTTGAACTTTTATGCTTACACAGCGGTTGTATCATAACACGCATTAAATTATACGTTGTAATCTAACCAAGCCGAGAATCTGTCGCAACTTGTGAATGAAGTATTGAGCTACAGTACATTTTAAAACGTTCAGTCTACCAATTTAGCATCAGAATTGCACAAATTTTTCCTATAATCACATTCCATTAGTTTCGAGTTGAACTTCGAGTTGTATTTTTCTGTTTTTGATTTGCTTGTAATTTCACGATGATGTACAATAAATACAAATGTTTGATTTTATTTATATTGACGGTGTTAAACAAAGCGTAGCATAGTTTGGTTTACTCAGCACTCCACCTGAAACAGTAATGTATTATATTAGGAAAAGTGTTTAGGCAAATAGAAAATCCAGCCAGTATTTCAAGCTATTGCAAAAGCTAATGATCCAGTGTGTGTGACTAAACAAATAAAACCTTTCCTTAAATTCAAAAATGGGAAAAAAATCTCATCTATTTGGCTTTGTAAGATTAATGATGCAAGCACTGGTAGTTATTTTAGTCCTGGTCTGGTTTGTCTCTTTTTCGGAAGACATAAAGTTGTTTGTGCAGACAGGCGTTTACCAATCTGCTATTTAGGTCAAAGCTTTTCAATGTCATTGAGCTTTAGTCACTGGTCTGTTCTGGATCGCTGGGTCTCCTTTTTTTATTTCTCTCTCTTTCACTCACTTTCTCTGTCATTTTCTGTCCTTTACAGTATTATGCTAAAAAGAAAAAACACTACTGCACAAAAATCCTCAAATTGTCTCCCTTTCACTTTAGTGTGTGCTCAGTGGCTGGCATCTCCATCTATCGTAGAAGCAGAGCATGTAAGAAAATAAGCACAGAGTATTAACTTCCCAGCGCTAGGAAATAAATCAGAAAAGCAGTATACGTTCACAGCATGTGCTGACGTTCAGTATGGTTTGAGAATAAGGAAACCAAAAAGATACAGAGGTAAATCGATGCTCCATTAGAATATAGTGTTTTAAAGCTTAAAGCAAGTAGCTGTGGGAAGCACAGACGTGGAGCAGAATGTTTTTTGCCAGATATCTGTGAGTTTGGAGTAACAGAGCCAACCGTAACAGCATAAAGCAGTCTGCTCGAGTGTGAGGTGATGGTCAGCAGCTTGTTGGCCCAGCAAGTCTGCACAGTCACGCTGACCCAAGATCTTCCTTGGTTTCCTCTGCTTTTGCCAATAATCAGCTTTGGAGTCAAGCTTCTATTTCCTTTGGAGAATTCCTAAGCAAATTTAGATTTCCCACTTTGTATCGTATATATCGTATCATATATGCATTGCATTGCATTTCGATTTTCTAGTCTCTGCTACAGATTTTTCATGTTATACAGTGTGCCTCGTCGCTGTGGGATCTTTTAACAGATGGCAGAAATAAACATGCTTCCTTTTTTTATTGGACTTCTCGATAGCCTTTTGAATTATTGAGAAATCAGGCCTCTCTTGAGACATGAAACATCTAAGTCCTCGGCTCTCTGTTGAGCTGTGATGGGATGACAGGAAATGGGCAATGGCACTCGTTTGGCTCCTGCACTCGCTACATTGGGAGTTCCCTGTGAAGTCGGGGGGAAACGGCAGAATTTGCTAGACCTAGTGAATAAGATCCTATTTAAATGCTTTTTTCAGTGACCCAGCAATGGCAGAAAACCATCTCAGCGGTGGGAATTTTTTTAATTCTTTCCCTAAGCAGTGTGTTCACTGGCTTTTAACCCTTAAACCTTTCTCTGGTACTCAAATTTCTGTGACTATTTATGTGTCCTGGTTTGAATTTCAATGTAGTTATTAAAATAATTTATTTATAGTAGGAACAAAAAAATGAGATCTGAGTCATCGTAAACACAAGGGGTGTAAACAAATATACAGTGCATTAGATTAGATTTAAAAAATAGGACAATGCATTTTTGGTATCCTGTCATTTCCTGCTTTAAAAAAAGAGTCTACTTGTTTATGTTTTATAAAATTGTACAAACATAAAAATAGTGAAAGCGGGTTAAAAAAATCCTGTCGAGAGTGCTGGCATGCTTACCTCCGTTTTTTTATGCTAACTTTGGATTCAAATACAGACAGGTATTTAGGGTGCGCAACAGATACAGATAGTATGGCACCACACCCCTAGTTTAAATAAATAACAATTCCTGCTTTCTTGAACAAGCAATTAACTCCTTAAAATTGTTATTAAACATGTCCTGTTTTTTGTAAAGTAGTCATTCCTTGGAATGAAAAAAAAAACCAGCTGATTTGTAGCGTAAGCTCTAGCAGCTGTTTACTAATCAACATAGTTCATCTGAATTAAGCCTCTCTTTTGGGATTTGAATGAGGACGTTTCCGGTGTGTAGGTTCGCACCAGTTAACATCCTTTTGTCACTTTGCTAGTCAACAAGTAACATAAAATTTGCAGGCAGATGGTGAACGCAGTTAGCATGATTAAGGTCGATCGGTTGTGTTTTGCTAAGTCCATATTCTCTTGCACAAGGCCTTGGGGTCCCCCCTGGGTTCCAGTACAGGGGGCCACCCAGTAGATTTATACTTTAGAAGCCATGAGAAAAGCTGGATCAAGTGCCCAGCAATAAACAGCACATGTGTATATCAGGCTGCAGCTAATGAATCCCACTCCATTATTTATTTCCCTCTATCCATGCACCTGTGTACACAGACCATCTGTCTGTAATGACCTCTCGCTCTTTGCTTTTCTCTTTCTAGCTACGTCCCAAGAGTGGTCATTATAATGGACCAAGAGAAGTCAATTTTGGGTCCAGGAATAAGGATGACTTCATGTGTCTGCTGCAAGTGTGTTATTGCCCATTTTCTAGGGTGGTGGCCTGACTGCTATGGGATTAACCCAAAACTCCACAGATCTCATCATGGCATGATAACAGAGCCAGTGTGTGTTTATACCTGAGCACAGAACGCTGAGGCTCAGAGCCAAATCCCACAGCTGCTTCAACGTTTAGGAGCGTCGACAGTTGAAATGCAGCCGATCATCGATGTGCTGTAGAGAGGCAGATGTTCGTTTCTTTTATCATAAGTTAGGACGGAAGAACCGCTTTTGTCTTTGAATTCCTTGCAGAGGAAGTACAAGCAATGATTCCAACTATTAAATACCTATTAATATGAAATATATGTTAGTTCAGCAAAGCAGCAGTATTAACAGAATAGAGTATTGAGTCACACGTCTTATAATCTTTAAAATATGTTACACATTTTGCTTCACACACTTTTTAAAGAGCAAGTTCACTGGTCAATATTCTAGTTGGAATCACCGATATAATGAAGTTGGTCAGTTGTAACGAATAAAAGTGCTCTAATAGCTGAGTGATTTTTTTAGTTGATTGAGTAGCATTTTGCAAAAGGAAGTGAAATTTTGCTTAAGAAAATGCTCAAATTAATAATTAATTAACATAAATTAATAAAGATTATGGCTCCTTGTTTTGAAAGGAAGAAATACATTATATTGTTTGATATTAATTGATTGATATTTTCTGATGTGTTTCAACTCGATTTCGTCATGTTTCTGCTTGATTCTGTCATGTTTCTGCTGGATTCCACTGTGTTTCGGTTTGATTCCATTGTGTTTTGACTAGTATTCTTTGTGTTCCGTCTTGTTTCCGTTGTGTTCCGTCTTGTTTTCTGCTGTGTTCTGGCTTGTTTCTGCTGCGTTCTGTCTTGTTTGTTCTGTGTTGCATCTTGTTTCTGTTGTGTTCCGTCTTGTTTCAGTGGTGTTCCAGCTTGTTTCCATTGTGTTCTGTCTTGTTTCTGCTGTGTTCCGTCTTGTTTCCGTTGTGTTCCGTCTTGTTTCCCGTGTGTTCTGTCTTGTTTCCATTGTGTTCTGTCTTGTTTCTGCTGTGTTCCGTCTTGTTTCTGTTGTGTTCTGTCTTGTTTCCATTGTGTTCCGTCTTGTTTTCGTTGTGTTCCGGCTTGTTTCCATTGTGTTCCGTCTTAAATCTGTTGTTTTGTCTTGTTTCCGTTGTGTTCTGTCTTGTTTGCGCTGTGTTTCAGCATGTTTCCGTTGTGTTCTGACTGGTTTCCGCTGTGTCCCGTCCTGTTTTCCGTTGTGTTGTGAACCCCCATACTTTTACTGTTTTTATCACGGCAAAACACTTGAAAGAAACGTTTGCGTATCATGTAACACAATCCCGGTCACAAGTGGCATATCTCCGTTTACCCATTCCACCCTGCAGTTCAACTTCAGTGGAAATGTCCCAGTGGAGGGAAAATTCATTAATATTTCATTCTTTTTTCTCTTGCAGGGAACTGAATGGAAATAACTTCACTCGCATCAACAAGAATGATTTCAGCGGACTTAAATATCTCCGAGTTTTGTAAGTCTTTCCTAAGCAAGGGATTCTTTGTATTATACACAAACATGCATCACTGACGTAAAAGATACAGTATATAATACAAGACAGTATACAAATAATATTTCCAATGTATGTTAATTTAACCATGACAAAACAATTGTGTATTGATGTGCAGTAAAATCTATACCCCAGGATACCATTTGAAATTGTTACATGTGAGATAGGAACATCTTTCCACAAGTATCTCCCTGTTAACCTCCCCAGCCACCCACACCCATCCACACACACACACACACACGCCCCGGTTTCCCCCAAGGAGCTTGAAGGTCCCTCTACGGCATCTGTATTTCCATGCGGGTTGTTAACATGATTAACTTGGAGGCAGAAGCATAGGGGGGGTTCTCTCACATTTCTGACCCCTGGGACTTGGCTGCCGCACTGTGAAAATGGGGGGTGTGAACCTTTGCCCTCGGTGAAGACGGCGCTTACAGGAAAAACGGTTTATGCTTACAATCACAAGCCTCATGCACACACACACACACACACACAACGAGAAAACAGAGTGGTTGCTTACATCTTAAAAAAAACATGCCAAGCATAGTGCACAGTCTGAAAAGATATATATCATGAGGCTAAGTTAGTCGGTAATGTTAGTATTTAGCAATCTTTACAAACATGTACAAGTACAAAAACAGAAACAGCTTGATGATCACCGGTTTATTTTTTTCTCTTTTATTTATTGACTTAATTGCTAGGTCTTATTCCACATTCTCAGGGGGGACTGACTGTTCCACAAATTTTTTTGAATAAACTCTCTTTTGTTCTCTCAAGCCACTCAACATCATTCCGGAGTGCCGTTTTCTTGCACCACTTCCAAAACAATTGATGTTATTTGAATAAATGTTTTACATGCAAGTGTTTTCGCAGTTCTTCTGGCCGAGTCTGTTTCTGTGCACTGTTGAGGGTTCGTGTGAAGTCTGTGGTTCTGAGGGCTTACCCAACCTGTTTTGAATAAGTAGCTTTAGTTTAAAGCGCCTAGCCGCAGAGCTGACGGTGGCCTACACATCCTGGGGCTGCAAGCCTTCCTGGTTCACACCCCAGCACCATTCCAGACCACACCAGCCAATATCTACTGGCCAAACACTGCCACCACAGTCTCCCAGTCCCCTGGTGCACCTTTTCCTACTCACTACCCTGGCCAGACTCCCTCAAATTTTAATATTATTTGCCAACATTCCATCACCTTCTAATTTCCTTCCACAAACAGGTCTATCGCCTCTAACTGTACCTAAAGAGCGAGCACTCTGTCCCAGTCCACCTAACTGATGCCAAACACCTCCATCACTAACTGTGATTTCTCTCCACAGGCAGCTAATGGAGAACCAGATCGGAGCCATCGAGCGGGGGGCTTTTGACGACATGAAAGAACTGGAGAGACTGTAGGTGTTCCAAAATTACAGTTTCTTCTATTACCCAACTAAAAAACCTAACTCTTATCAAACCTTAAGCATGAGACATCTTAGTGCTGTTAGGAGACCCCCTTCCAAAAACAAACCCGAAACAAGCAATCCAAGCTTCCTGGCTAGATTTACTGGCCAACCAGGAACCCGACCAAGAATGTGTGTAGAAAAAAGGCTTAGGCTTACATGATACTAAACAGATTTGCCAGTCTCGCTTGTTTGAGAAGGTACAAAAAGCCTTGCATAAGAAAAGCGGGGGAATAGTGGCTTCAGCATGTAGCCACTGTCAAAACAAAGGAGCCACATCACAGCTGCATATCAAGTGGTAAACTATTGAAACTAGAACTGCAGATGTACAGCTGTTCACTTTAATGTGCAACATGTGGAGTCAAAAAATCTTTCTAATAGTCCTCAAAATGATTAGCTTCCAGCCCCATATGTTTAACTGTGTTTGCCTTCAACTGTAAGCACTTATGCTGTGGTCTCATTTGGTAACTAGCAGCAATCTGTCTCATTCCTTTTTGCTAATTATGCCAGTTATCTGTTTGCTTGTTTTTTGTTTTTTTTTTAACTTTGTGATATATCTGTACTTCGTCTATATAATACTTTACGTCAGCTGCCTTTTTCTGCAAGACAACTTTTACTTCATTCTTATTTGTTTTCATTGTAATGACTTCTTCTTTCTTTTTGCCTCCCTTAGACGTTTAAATAGGAACCAACTTCACCAGCTGCCGGAGCTACTGTTCCAGAAGAATGCTGCTTTGTCACGACTGTGAGTCTCCTGACATTTTTATATCCTCTGCCTATGATGTTCTTCAGTCTGTCTGAGGTTCCATGTGTGCCTTTTAAACATATATTACACAGGGGAATTCTGTAAAATTCTGCCACAATTCTCAAACCATGTTGGTGAAGTCAAGATGGGATTTATGTTAAAGGTGAAGGTCATGCTTGCAATCAAGGGACAGACAGACAGACAGACAGACAGACAGACAGACAGATAGATAGATAGATAGATAGATAGATAGATAGATAGATAGATAGATAGATAGATAGATAGATATTTTTATTGTATATTTTCATACAGATATAATTTGTTCAAACCTTGTACTATGGAAATGCAAAATTGCTCAAGAAGGTCGAAAGAAGGTTGAGGGCATTTCATTCTTCATTCTCATGAATGTTGTCATTGACGGGAAATATTTGGGGTTTGCAGTCGGAAGCCAAAAGTTGTCCTGAGAATAAACTTTTGCTTATGGTAGGTTGGACAGGCTGTTTCTCTGTTCTTTCGGGAGGAAAACTAGCAATCAAAAATGCCCTCCCTCCTCCCCTTTTCTTAACCAACCCCCTACCTCCCTTTCAGTGTAGCAAACCACATATTTTTTTTATCTTATTTATGTCTGAAAGCCCTCACTGTTTCTGAACATAATTGGTATAAACTGTCCTTTCTGCTGATCATTTGAGTTTGTATTACCTGTAGTCGGGGGTGGGAATGTACTCTTATTGAGACCAGGTAAAACCATTTCCTTTTCCAAAACCTCTGTTTCCCCTGAAGACATACATAAACAATTGAACCTTCTAAGGTTTAAACCTTTAAATACTCTGTTCACATCATTGTACTTTTATGTTTTCAGGCAGCAATTAAACTTTAGCCTTTGGCAAAAGAAACAGCTGTCTGAACAATTTACCAGACATCAACTTTGATTTATTGATTTCTTCGTTGTGGGGAACTACTTCTAAGGCAAATTACAGTATAATGAATCATTTATTGCCCCATCCTCTTTTTAAAAAACATAACATCACTGATTTTATTCACAGAAAGTTATTATAAGGTTTAATAAGTACAAATGACACTGTACTGAGTGAAACCATGACAAAAATCATTCAGGATCAAATGTACCCTTAAAATACCCCTTAAACTCAAAGTCATCTAACATCTGTAACATGGTCTACTTTTCACCAAAGGGCAGTATGAATAAATTACGGAGCCATTTTACTTGATATGAGGAAATTAAATACCGGTAAAACGTTTCTTGTCCCTGTGGAACACTTGCTCTCGCACTTGCTTTGAGCACTTACTGGGGCTTGTTAAGATGCTTATGTTTTTCAGTGCCATTAACAAGTGGATTTCATGTAAAAGCCTGTTAAGCCTGAGGTAAAATGTTACCCCAGATGTTTTCTTCTAGCATTAATTGGCCCTATTTGTTTTCTCGTGTGTGTACTCGTTTGTATACTGGCACAAACAATGGCTCTAAGTCATTGGTGCTAGCCAGAGAGTGTAAACTCACCCTCAGCCTCAGCCTAATTGTTCTTTGTGCTTTTTATAAAAAAGATGGCATCCAACATCCATGCACAATATCTTTTTTACGACAAATCCTTAATCCTTACTCCTTAAAAATATATATTAGTGAGTTCAGAATCTAACACAATTCTGGAAAAGATCAAATCCCTTCACTTCATGCTGCTCCAGTCTACCAAAGCAGGTCTGAACTGGTTTTATTCCACTGTGAATTAGGGAGCTATTTTAACCTAATAAGCAAGATGGTTATCTGTTTGCGTTACTCTCGCTACGCAACTACGCAACCAGCGAAATTCAGCACAGAAATCGGGCAGTATAATGGACATGTTTAGAAGGTTGCAGAGATGTGTTTATTAAGACCTTGGGAACACGATGAGAATGAGGACTGACTTGGTAGAACAATAACAAGCAAAAAAATGGGTGGCATCCATTAAGGTTAACAACCAGTTGCTGCCCTATTTTTCCTCTCACTTACTACACCCCCACCCCCCCCCCATGCTAGGAAAGAAAAGCTGCGATCCCTGTAATCTGCTTATACTGTGCCTGTAATTAGTGCATTCATACTGTGAGTACAACCAAGAACCAAGGGTCTGACAAAGTTTAGGTGGGAGGAGTCAAAGCAAACTTGATGGGTGCCTTCTGGCAATGGCATCTGGTTTGGAGAAAGCTGGTGTGTGTGCAAAGGTGGCAAGCTAAATGGGCAGGTTTATGACCTCCGGTTGATGCAGAGAAGCTTGAATTTACCTTAAGTTGCTGATGGTCACCTGTGCCTTTCTGTTAATTTTTTTTAATTAACAAGCCTAAACATTTGTGTGCACACGTAACTTAGAAATGTGGAAAGTGGTAGTGCCACTGCTGGGCCCCTGAGCAAGGCCTCTAATAAACTTAAATGTAAGTTGCCCTGGATAAGGAGGGTCTTCCGAATGCCAAATAGATATAAATATAAAAGTTTGTGTCTTTGGATAACCAAAGAGGAGGTATATGGTGATAAACGAGGACATGAAGTTAGTGTGTGTGAGTGAAGAGGATGTAGAGAATAGGGTTAGGTAGAGACAGATGATTCGCTGTGGAGACCCCTAAAAGGGAACAGCTGAAAGTAAAAGTCGTCTTTGGATAAAGTCTGTAAGAGTGTTACACTTTTTGTCATAAATGAATGTAATTTCAAGCTATATTTTTTTATTTCTGCATATGAGTATTGCAATAATAATTATGTCTCCCTGACTGTGGAATTCTGTACCAACTGATTGGCCTATAATTACAACATTCTCTTTGCAGGACCACTTGTTTGCATAGTAAATCGGAACGTTTGGCAGAATTGACTAATTTGCCTTGCAAATTACAAAGAAAAAAATGGACCAATGTTATGAATCTAATTTCATAAGGGTTATTTTAGTTCATCCGGGAAACATAAAAATGAAATGAAACATATAGCATATGTGTGAGTGATCTCTCTTGTAGAGTGAGACGCAGTAATCAGCCATGAGCTCATCTAACTGCCCATCAGCTTTTAGCAACCGCTTAGCGCTCTGTCCCCTGCCCTTCTCCAGTGGTCTGAGTGGATTTTACAAGTTGTCGGTACTTTTATGGGCTGTGTGCTTGTGTGTAAGAAACAGAAACACCATAAAACCCATCTAAAATAAGCGGAAACCAAATGGATAATTTAGAAACCGCTCTGTCGTCTGAAGTAGTTGAAAAAGTGGAACAGGACCTTTTTTTCATACACTAGCAGCTCTGAATTTCTCTCTCATTGATAATTCAAAGGAAAAGCAAGATGTGTGAAATATTTACGACTAATGCCTTAAACATCAAACCTTTCTATCAAAAACTGATCTTTACCGCCTGTTCCCAAAGGACAAGGCACAAGTTTCGGAAGATCTGAAATATTTGTTATGAATAGCGTACTTTCTAAGGGTTATATATATTGGAAATTGGGGCTAGATATGCTAAATTAATAGGAAGTAGATTTAAAGCCCTAAACAAATAGAGGATATTTTGCAGGATGACTAAGCAGCACAGTATTCTAGTTGGAAAGTTTGGATTCAGACTGATTCATTTACCAGAATGACTTACATTTATCTCTTTTATACAACTGAGCAATTCGGGAATAAGGGCCTTGCTTAGGGACCCAATAGTGGCAAATTGTGCGGGGAATCAAACCCGGATCTCCCAATTGGCAGCCCAACACCTTAACCACTGCGCTTCTACCTTCCTCTCAGTTTATAGTTAAACTCACCAGCCTTTGGTGCCGGCTGGAATTCTGAGGCAGCAGCCAGCAATAACATCTTTTATAGTGACTGACTTGTTCTCAGTCAATGAGTATAAACTTCTAGTATCCTGCATTTTCACAAGCTTTTTGCTGGTTTTCAGCTTAAGACGAATGTAAGCTTTGGATCTTGCAGGTCCTTTGTTATACATTTTTACTGGAGGTTAATAAAATCCTCCTCCTTTTGCTTTCGTAGGCTGTATACCTCTTCGTTAACATGGTGGGTAGCACATGTTTGTCGTTTAAACTAGAGAGGTGTGGAGCTGAATGGAGTGAGTCGAGTGAAAAAGCAAAATGTCCTAGCAACTCATGTAAACAAAAGACGGAGGAAGGATCTTCTCCGCTCCCTGTATAGTCCGTCCAAATTTGTCGGGTGCAAAGGATGGATCAAATGAATCCCCCACACACATACACAGTCAGCATCAAGCAGACTAGTGTTAACCTAGACTAATATGTGCTACTGAGTTCTGTCAACACCTCCTCCCATGCCTTCATTCCCCAGCGACTGAAGTACACAAGCCTAAACAGCAAAGATGAGCAAGAAGTCTGAGTAACGACTTGTAGAGAGAAAGAGATTGGCAAAATTGGTTGGTGCTGTCTTATACGATTTAACTTGTCTATTTAAAGGATTCCTGGGTAATCACATTTAAAATTCTTTTTTATACTTTACTTTTTTTGCCCCCAATCTCCTCTGTTAGTTCGTATTCTTTATATGAGGTTGTACATTTGTTTGGTAGAAACTGAGCCCCTCTAAAACCTCACGTTCTGTGAGTCATCCTACAGAAGAAGAAGGTTCTTAATGTCTTACCTTTAAAACTAATCAAGACATCTTTGTTTGGACATGTTCTGATTTGGACAAGCTCACAACCCCCGATATGCCCCAATCCTAGACTTGGACTGCATTTACAGCAATGTGATCCTGATCCAGAATACTTTGTTTTATAGTCTCCACCAAGAACATAAAAAAAATACCCTATTGCCAGTACAAATAGGTCACGCTACACTAAATGCTGTTAAAGATATGGGCAAAAAATACTATATATATAAAAAAAACCAAACATTTGCAGTATTTGTTTTAGATGTTTGGTGAAGAAGTTGGTCTTCAGTTTTCCAGGAACTATGCCGGGGTTTCGGGGAAAGTTCAATTCAACCAACATAGTGAAAGAAATAAAATACTCTTGTTTTATGCATTATTTATATATATTGATGGAATTGGTAAGTGGAAGGGTTGTGCTGTAAAGGTAGGCATGACGGGTATCCCTACTTTCAACTGCCTGTCTGAAAGGGTGTTGATTTGAGATAATGCTGATCTTTTTCTTGATTCCTTTATCACTTATTAGCTGAACAGGCGATTGTAAAAATGCTATACGGAATGCGATCGGTTAGCACTGGTAAATTTCGTAGCATTTAAGAGGGCTTTTATAGCCCAATGGAGTTTTTGTTCCAGGCAGCTCAGACTGGGTGCCTTTTTCTTAAAAATTGATTCACATCTTTCTGGCAAATAAATATAAACATCTATGATTACTTATTTTAAAATGTTTGTAATTAAGAAGAAGGAGCCATTTGTGCTGAGACTGTGCTATCACTGTTACAGTAATATATGCCAATAAGGATTAGAAGTTATTTTTTTATTCTGATACGTGTACTATGTCTGACAGCCTTGTGTGAAATTCAGCAAAACAAAATGAGTTCCTTAATTTTTTTCTTTGTTCTAGTATTTAGCCATGATGAATATATAACTTTTTGAAATATATAACCTGTCGAAAAACATGGAAATGTAAAAAAGGTCCTATTGTTAGAACAAACTTTTTAATCTATTCTATGCAATTAATCACACTGACAGACAGCGTTTAATGTTCCATAACCTTTCCATACTTTTTGAATCATAGCATGTTTATTTATAGCTATAATTCCGCTGGTAACTTTTTCATTCCAGTTGCTGATTGATGCCAAGGCAATCAGTTAGCGTAGCTAGTTTGCGTTCAATACCGTCCAACTCGGCACGCTCGCTTATCCGATCCAAAATCTCACAGCTGACGGTGGGTCTGTACATTTGCTGGACTAAAGTGTGGGGCTCTGATCTCATTTTCCTCCCAGTAGGAGAGAGAGACAGAGAGAATACACAGGCAGGTTATAACAAGCTGCCACATCAGCTGGGAAGTCCTGACCCTCCCAATGTCCTTTGTTAAGGAAAGAATAATAACACTAGCAGGGGGAGGAATAGATTTTTCGTTTGCCCTCTTACTGTTTACCCAGACAACATGGAGAGGAACCTTAGTGGGTTCTATTCATACCATACAGTATGGATGTACTTTTGTGCTTTGGTCCTTTATGGTACACTCAGTTAATCCTATCATAGAGACCCCCCTTTATAGGTCAGTGTGTGAAGACAGGAAGAAGTAACTATGGGCATATATATCCCGCTGTATAAAGGCTGGGTGAGGTTACTAAAAACATTTTGTGTTATTCATGCGCAGCACAGTGGCTTAGTGGTTAGCATGGTTGCCTCACAGCAAGATGGCCTGGGTTCGATTCCCGGGGTGGGGCCTTTTGTGTGGAGTTTGCATATTCTCCCTGTGCTTGCGTGGGTTTACTCCGAGTTCACCAGTTTCCTCCAACAGTCCAAAAACATGTATGTTAGATTGATTGGTGATTCTAAATTGCCCATAGTGTAAGAGTGTGTGTGGCCCTGTGATGGACTAGTGACCTGTCCAGGGTGTCCCCCTCCTGCCTTTCGCCCTTTCAGAGACGGCTGGGATAGGCGTGACCTTATTAGGGAATAAGTGGGTATAGATAGATGGATGTTTGAATTTGAATAAATCCTCAGAGATGTAAAGAAAGACAGCGGTTAAATTGTACCTGGTAGTTGTGTTTGACCCTGCAAAAATTTTCAACCAAAAATACTTCATTTTGACTTTAAACACTATGAAAACTTATTTAGCCTCCTTGATATGCAAACATTCCTTTTGATGGAAATACAGCAAGCACCCTTGTGTTTTTTGGTTTGTTTGATTTATGGTTCTTAACTATCCTGAGAGAGTGGTTAAGCAAATGGATAGAATATAGTTGGATCAGAATAGGATCAAGGGATGTGGTAGTTCAGTGGTTAATGTGGTGGACCACTGATCGGAAGATCATGGGTTCAATCTCAGCACCATGAGTTGCTTTGTTTAAGGGCGTCCGGAGGTGGATAAAGTACCCAAAAGCAACGTTTGAGTCAGTGTATCGTTATTTCAGCAAAAAAAATGACTTTGGCAAAAGTTAGTCACCAAGTAAGAGTTTTAAAGAATTGCTCAGTGAATCTTCAAGGAAGATGTATGGAGGCTGAAAAATTGACGAGATAGGACTTTGTACTTAGGATTTTGTGGATAAAACAGTAAAGCAGATATATACTCAGATGATTAATAGGGAGTAAAGAAGCTTGTAGCAGCTCCTGACACTGAATGAGAGTATGAGATAATGTGGAGGTAGAGGTAGAGGCTTGCGCAGGAAATTAATTACAGACTATTTCACGTTTCATTCGACCTCTAATTTTAATCATGTAATCTTCTAAAGCAGCACAATTCATAACAAAAAAGGGCACATTGCAACGAACAAAGGTTTAAAGTCAGCAGAGGAATAGTTTAAATGGTTTGGCAATGATGTTGGCTATGTGTAGAACTTCCATAAAAAGAAGTTGTCATTCACTTTCCCTGCCGTTTGCTGAATGTGGCAACAAATTGTAAAGCTGACATCTAAACAAACATGACTCAGGTTGTTCATCTGAGCAGAGCTAAGCGTCTGCGGAGAGGCACCTCAGTGGGTAGCTGCTGAAGCCTCACCGATGGAAGATTAGATATAAAACAGAAATTGTTGGAATGTCGTTACTTTATCTAAGGCAGGAAGCTAGTTCTAGATTTTCTAAACTATCTAGCTGTCAATGTGTGTGTGTGTGGGGGGGGGTATTTCAAGGGACACACTTCTATTAATTTTTTTTTCGTTAGTTCACTACTGGTGTATGTATTATATTTTGTCTTCCTGTTTTTTTTTTCCACTCGTAAACTCTGTTGTCAAGTATATTTTGTTCAGTTATTAACTAAAAGCAAAGAAAGATTTTTACAATGTTTATGTCTTCATGGATGATTTGGCTTCTTTTATAACAGGCATTTAATATAATGTATGGATTTGTAGGTTAATTTAATGCACCTGAAATGATTTATTAATATATTTTTGCTGTTTCAGTTGTCATAGAAACTAAAAAACAAGTATTTATCTTTTTATGCACGTGAATCCCTTTTTAATACATTTTTTATTTTTATTTAGAAATCAAATAGAATTTTTCCTGTGTATTTAATTATTTTTAATCATTCGCTATACGTTAATATTTTAGAATCAATCAGAAAAACCACAAGAGCTTCTTAGTGTTGCATGTTGGCATTTGGAATTTTCTTTTTCAAGCAACTTTACCTCTATTTATAAGTTTCTATATGCAAAAACAGCCTGAAGTTTTAGTTGGTGGAGTTTTGTGGTGTGGAAAGCCCTTTTTGCTGTAGTTTGTGTCCAAAGCCAAACTCAATTAGAACATGTTGATGTTCTCATTAGTCCAATTGGATCTGTTGAAAGGCCTTGAATTGAACAAATTGAACCAAGCTGCGTACTAAACATCAGCCCAAAGTAATATTCTCTTCACTCTCAGGGCAATGAGATATAACTAAAGACTAAAACTTAGTTAGTTATTTAATCTTACATATATCACACTTTCTTAGTGACTGCAAATAATATAACTTTTTTGTGTCAGAGTATTAGCTTGGTCTTCTTCTATCCGTCTCTCTCCCAATTGCTCTCTTAGTGCCCCTTGCCACCTTTCCTCTCAGCAGAGAGAAAAGACTGCCCTTTTGCATAAGCAGTGTGCTTTCCCAGGGACTCATTGTTCTTGGTTGCTAGGCAACGGCGCAGCCCTGCTTACGTCGCCAAAGAGATGGGGGGGCCCTGGGTATTTGGTTTTGGGTCAGGCGTGATAAAGATGATACAAAGGCTTAAGGCGTGTCCAGAACCTCCTTGCTCGTTTATGAGGGTATTTGGCATCCACTCATCTCTTGTAGGAACCCCACAGTGAGGCCTGGCTAAGGTCCGTCAATCTTGGCCAAGTCAGACCACCGCAGGCGACAAAGAAATATGTGACAGAGCCCTTTGCCTGGTACAAAGCAGCTGTGCTTCCACCATTGGAAAGCTTACAGAAAGTCTGATTCGAGCTGAGGGTCAGTTAAATTCTGATTTGCAGAGTAAGGAAGGATTTCAAGAGTGTTTTAAAGATCATCAGGCACTCAAGGACCGGATAAGCAAGCTAAAAAGAGATAAAAATGCTGTTTCATTTTCAACTATTCTATTTTATTTTCTCTTTCTTACACATCTGATTAATAATCATGGATAATCATTTTCGATGATAAAAATAGAGCTTTCTCTCTTGATTATGCCCTAAAGAAAAAGAGCTACTGAATCTTTCACAATTGCTAGTCTTAAGTTTATAATTGCCTTTTTGTGCCTGTAATTCCTTTGCATTATTAATAAGATCACTTTTAACATGAATAACTCTAGAAGGTTTAGCAGTTTGCAAAAATTTGTACTTTTTCTGTCAAAGACAGAAACTCATCTCAGGAAGTCGACCTTATACTTGTGCTTATTTAACCAAGGAGTTTTAACACAGTTAAAGAAGATAAAAAAAAAAATACATGAACTCAGACCCCGAATTATTCCTAATTAACATGTAATTATTCCCTAATTGTAGACATTATGCTTTGCTCCTGGAGAGTGGGTGGTTGTGAATCAATACCTAATCTTTTCTTCATGCTGCATTCTAAACCTGATGTTTGCCTCCAGGGCCTGTTCTTAAATTTGTGTCTCAAGCTGGTTTCTATTCAGTTCTCCAGACCTTTTATCAGTGCTGACTCTGGTGAATGTAAAGAATTGTACATTTATGGGGGAAGTGGTAGATTAGTGGTTAAGGTGTTGGATTACTGACCAGACTAGACTGACCTGATAATGGGATTGATTCCCAGCACCACCCAACTGTCCATCCAACCAGCCAACCTTAACCGTAAAATGCTTAATTGCATAGAATATGAACTACATGTAAGGGTGTCCACTCTGGATAAGGGTGTCCACCAAATGCAGTAATCTTAAATCTTATGGTCCAAATTCAAAAAGAGGGAGTCTTTAGATTTACATTTCTGGCATTTTGGCAGACACGCTTATCCAGAGCTACTAACTCTTGTCTAATTTTTCTTACCCAACTAAGCAGTTGAGGGTTAAAAGCCTCGCTCAGGGGCCTAGCAGTGGCAGCTTGATCTTCTAATTAGTAGTGGTAATTTTTTTGAGCTGGAAATCGAACCTTGATCTTCCGATTAGCAGTCTAAGACCTTAACCATTTCCCTACCAGTTAATATTTTAAAATTAACACCTCCCACAGTTTTGTGTATCACATTTTACCCTGTTTTGTTTCTCTGTATTTTGGGTTTTATGCCTGCTAAAAAATAGTGACTTTATATAATCTCATATGACAAAATGGTTTATAGATATATAAGAACTACCGCATGTATTCCTGGCTTTTTACAGGCTGCATATTGTCTGGCAAAGTGGATCATTGATCCTGCGAATGACAAGGCAGTGAAATGTGTTGATAGGAATGAGGATTGCTGGGGCATGACAAAATAAACTCTAGAGTTTCTGTCACTCAGACGCCCTGAGGAATAGATCTGCACAGAGAAAAGGATGAAGCTTCTTTGTGAAGAAAATAAATGTTCCAAATCAGAGCAGTGGTCCAGCAGTGGCGTGAGTTGGGGTTTTTACAGATCTGCAAATGTAGATGTTTCTATTCAGACCTCCTTTGGTAGAAAAACGGATCCCCGTCTATGCTGTGGGTAGACTTAACACGGATTTGCACTCATAAAAGAGTTAAACCTATTGAGACCCGGTTGACATATTTACTTTATGAGTTAGCTAACGTATCATTAGCTTGTGGATTGGGTATCAATTGGGAATCATCAAAATAAATCCCTGTATTTTTTTTTCTTTCTTTGCTCAAACATTTCATCTGGGTGTCAAAGAAAGGGCAAGAACTTGAAAAGAAAGGGCGAGAGAATGAGTTCCGCCGGCTCTTTGTTCCCATGATCCCGTTTCCCCCTGTCCTTTGAGGCTTCAAGCTTGCGAAAGTGAGACAACATTTTTAATTACAACCAGAAGAATAATGTCCTTAAATATTTGGCGTCTGCCTATACCTCGTGTTTGGAGTAACTAGGCTATGGAATTTGGTCTAGCCAAAGAGCAAAGAAAGGAAATATACTGTATTGCGTTACTCTTGGCAGGCACTGACGGTCTGCTTTGAGAACAAGACTCTGTGAGACACCAAGTCTGCTCCTTGCACTTGTCGACGTTCCCTGAGCTGGCACTGTACTAGAGGCCGGGTAAAAGCCACTAGGATGTAGTGTAACAGAGACAAAGATGGTACAGACAGACAGCAGAGGGCCGGTTATCTTCAGTCATTTCTTTCTTTCTGCCAAAAAAGCTATAACTGCATTATTTAACTTCACAAAAAATGCTAGAAATTATGCAGAGACTAGATTTGAAGGTAAAGTTGGAAAAAGTTTTATTAAGGATTATTAAGCAACACGTTTGGCTTATAAGTTTTATTGAATCATACGCTCAAGTGGCATTTGGATTTTAATGCGTGCTGAAAGTGTTATGCTTGTTATAGTAAACTGCAGCTGGAAAACAGCTGCAAAGCGGTTAGCTGGTTTTTTTTATTTTTTATGATGCTACTTTCTCTCTTATAAGGTCTAATAAAATTAAACACCTTTTTTGTTAACCAACTTGTTTAAGATATAGATATCCCTCCATTTGTTGTTATATATTAGCATAGATCAAAAATCAATTACAAACTAATTACATAGTTTTATGATTTATATAAAGTGGTAAGATAGCTTTGATCATGTTGTGAAAACAAACGCTGCACTTATTTTGGCATCGTAAGGAGCGTAAACTACGATGGCCGTGTTTGCCTCATTAAAAAGGAACACGACAGTGTTGAACACAAAGCGGGTGGTTTTAATGACTGTGACCGAAGTTCAGAGCCCAGGAATAGTCTTGGATGTTCAGATAATTGGCTTTAAAATGCATGGTCGTTGTTACATTGTCTGTTGGCATGTTAGTGCTAAGTGCCAAGGGCAGTCTGGGTTGTTTGCTGATTAGCTGTGACTGTGCATTAGCACAGACGTGGGACTGTTGTTACCTTTACTTCACCAACTTTCTACACCAAGGGCAAAATGGTGAGGACAACGGACCTTCTTACATTTACAACATTCTAAAGACTTTATTCAGAGAGGCTTGCATCTTATTATCTCAGAAGCTTGTCAGCTTGGTGTTATATGGGATCATAGGCATGATCTTCCTTGTTATTCCGAGCCCACCGTCGTCACCATCACTTGAAAACAATAAGGCAGTTTCTTGTCTTCTAAACGGCCATCAAGACAGACCACAAAAACTTTACTGCAGCATGTGTAATCTACTAGTTTAACTGGTCAGAGGAAAATTGACCCCCCTCGGCTGAGTCTGGTTTCTCCCAAGGTTTTTTTTTCCTCCATTCTGTCACCGATGAAGTTTTGGTTTCTTGCCACTGTCAGCTCTGGCTTGCTTAGATGCGGACTCTTAATTTATAAATATCAATCAAATTGAGTGTTTTAATGAGTGTATAATGTTAATGTTGTGTGTTCTGATGTCATTCTGTGTAAACCTCCCTCCCCCCCCGGCTTTAAAAACAATCCCGATTGTTAAAACAATCCCGAATTGTTAAAAGCGCTATAGAAATAAAGGTTACCACTTTCCCCACTTGCCTTTCAAGACCTACATCGTAGGTGGGTCTTTAACAAATTCTCGCCACCAACTTGGAACCACTTGTAGGATGATTGTGTAGGTTGTTTTTGTTGCCAACACTGAAAGAACACAACTGTCTTGATCTTACCCCTTTGACAACCCTTTTGGATTAACTAGAATGCTGTCAATGTGGAGTTGAATAGGCAAATCTCTATTGACATAGTTAATCTGCAATAAAATGTGTCATTAGATGTCTACAAACAATAGTGTTACTTGTATGAACAATAAAAAGCATATTTTCCTAGAAGATTTTTTTTTTACCTTTCTCCCTTTCTCCCTTTCTCCTTTCTCTTTCATGGCCCCATGCTGCTATGCTGCTAGGTAACTCATCGGCGATCTGTCTTTTCTTTCCTTCTTGCAAACAGCGAGTACAGAAGGGAAAAAGGGATAAATCCGTGCACAAATATTAGCCCGGAGCGACAAAAGCATTCCTGACTTGCAGGTCACTCCTTGACTCGCTCCTGCATATTACCCACCCACCCTTTCCACCCCTCTTTCATCAACCGGTTACTTCATGACACCTCTGCTTAAGACTCATTTCCTCTTATATTTTTTTTTTCCCTTTTGTCAAAATGGTCCTTCCCTTTACGGATGTCTCATGCTGGAACTTGCAAACTGGCAGGCTACCATTTTTTGGATTATAAAGAAAAAGTAGATAATTCCTCAGTCTCAGAATTTAGTGCAAGCTTTTATTGTGTCCCAAAATACACAGACAGGATTCCCACTAAGGAATGAGGGCGGAACCACACAAATGGACGTAGCAAAAGGAAAGCGGTAATCTTCATTCAGAACTGTCACCTCTTACCCCCTGGTTAAAATGTCATTCTCATTTGTGTGAGTGGCGTTTAGATGGAATGGTGGGCTTGTGCCTGACTGGAGCTCTGTTTTCTTGGAGATGCTTAAAGGTAAAATGGTTAGTGTGTCTTTTTTAGCCTGAAATAAGGTTTCTAGCAGTGAGTTTCAATAGAATTCTTGCTACATCCTAGGCATTGCTGTTTTTTTAGGAAACTAGTCATTCCACAGAGCAACGTCTGGCTTCCAGAAGGCTAAACCTACCTTTTGCACTAAACAGATCTCCCTCTCAGGGACCCAGAACCTTCTAATGAGAGGATCGATTAGCAGTCTGGTAGTTTCCTTACTTTTAGGTTCAAATCCTGACTTGTTGGTTCGGTGCCTAACCACCTACACACCTTCCATATTCCCTCTGTCCTTGAAATTAACTGATGCTTTCTTCTTATCCTAGATATGAATTATGGCTTCTGGACCAAGATAAAATCACGTTATTCTTATAATGGCCATGTGATACTGTCTTTCTGACCTGGAAAATTAAGTAAATCACTAAAACATGGCTCACATTGTAGTGATAATAGAGACAGTAGTGATAAGTTAGAAAAAGCCATGCTTTAATCTGGTGAATGTCTTTGTTATCCCATATCCCCTTTGAAACAATGATGTCAACCAGCCTACATTCTAATGTCTTTTTCTTCTTGGGGTGTATTCAATAAGCTTTGATGTTCCTGGAAAGCAGTACTTAATGTAGCTTTCTCATTTTATAGACCTTTGGCTCCATGCTGTCCTATAGTCTCAGACGTGTATGTTTATTAGTTTTTGTCCCTATACCATCACAACCTTCGCCCGCTATTATGGAATTTAATGTCAGGCACCCTGTTCTGGCAGTTACTTCCTCTGGAAATGACAGCCTTATGAAATAACACAACACCAGAGGGTCCCTGTGCCACAAGGCACTGGCACCATGTTGAGCCAAAAAGCCATAAAATGGGCCGCTTTAACTTTTTTCTTAGCCCTCACTCACTTAAAAGAAATTCATTTGCACTGCCCCACATGTGCACAGAAATGTATTTTACCTTGAAAAGGGGCTTGCTGATCTATTTAGAGTTAAATTGACCAAGTGGGTAAACCCGGGTTTAGGCTCGACCAATGGTCTCATTGCAAAAGCTAGGATTACATTGGGAAGGCCTTTAAGAAGTCCGCCTGAACTCCTGAATCAACATTTTGTTAAAAATCATAGTAAAAAAATAATTAATATTATTTTAATATCATCTCACCTAAAACGTCAGGTATAAACAGTGGTCTTCAGCATTTGAATTGAAATTTTGCACAGAATTTTCATCTGCATACAAAGCATTTTTAGCAAACAATCGTAAAGAACACCAGTTAAGTTGCGTCTACGTCTGGGAGCCCCCTTAAAACTTGTTTGGGTTACTGGGAAGCGAATTTATGAGTTTTTTTATTTTTTTTATTTTAGTCAGAGAAAACATGTTTAAAAAAATTCAACCCGCAATACTGACTTTGCCTCCAGCATAGATAGATAGATTGATAGATTGATAGATTGATAGATAGATACTTTATTCATCTTAAAAGGAAATTTACAATTACAAGCATAATCCACAGACAAACAGAATGCAAAAATGAGCTTTATTAGCTCTCGTTTAGCTAAATGTTGCTGGTCCAGAAACTACATTCCTGCCTCAGGGCATGGAACCCCCCTATTACCCCACCCCCTGGTCGTTACTGCTGCAAGAGTTTATTAACCGTGAAAAACCATATTCCATTTCAACTGTCATCTTCAACCCCCTGACAAAAATAAGCAACCTGCCTAATGGTCTCCAAAATGAGAAAAGGGTACAGTGATCAGAAAGGTAGTCAATTAGGAAAGAAGGCGCATAACTGCCATTAAACCCATTCAGCAGCACTTCCAGGATGTCTTCTCGTATGTATTAAAATAGTAGCAGCCCACAGATCTATGTTAGGACCATGTCAAAACCGAGTAAACATAATTAGCCCTGCCACGACTACAATCCTTTGCTGCCCTCAGAAATGGTTTCCCTGCCTAAAGTTTTCATCACTCTCTCTTTTTTTATACACTGCATGAATGTGAAATTTCCTAGCCTGAAGGAGGGGAGGATGTACTGTTATTATATTGATGTACTGAGGAGGTGTGTGTATATATGTGAAGAATTGGGTCAAATTTGGGTTGGGTCTTACAGGGGATCTTTGGTTTCAATTGTTTTTATTGTACTTTTAGCAGCAATTTAATGTAATTTTACCAGCAATACTAACTGTCATAGAGCGAAAAGAAGCTTATAGTTCGGGTTATACTTTGGTATAATTTTGCTAAATTTAAAATTAAATTCCAGAGAGTTGCATACTTTTAGTCAGTCAGTTGATTTTTCTTCCAATAACCTTTTTTGTAGTCTGTGTCAAATGTGTCTGTCTTCAAGTTTAATTTGACTACAGAATGTCCTGCAGTCCAATTACAAATTCCTTTTTCATTTTGCTACTCTGGCCAAACACAAGCGTTCCACAAATGCAAATGTGCCATATATGTGGGAGAATAGTTGAGTATGACCTCCTTGCTTTCTCTTTTTGCTGAAAGAGACAGAGGTTTTGTTTGTCTGGAGGGGAAGTTTGCCTTTCTCGCCCTTACCCGTCTATTTCGGATGGTGATGATGGAGAGCGCCGGAGCAAAGCGAGTGAGAGAGGGCTTTATGACCCCTGGAGAACAAAGTAAATATGAGAGACCAGCTATTGTTGCCCTGCGCCCCCCATTGTTGCCCCGCAGCCTTCTTCCCACTGCTGCACAGCTGGGACCAAATCCTATTGTTCTTACACCCCCCCAATATACACACAGACACACATAGACTCTCTTCCAATGGCTTAGTCACAGCTCCAGCTGGGTACCTTTTTGGTCTCCTAGCAACCTCCACCTCAGCAATTTGACTTGAGGCACCTCTGGCTAGGAATCTTTATTGACTCAAAGAGCCTCTAGACATTTAATATTATAGCACTTAGTGATGGGCTTGTACGCACTGCTAGGAAGTGCCTTTAAGACCTTTTTTGTTTCTCTGAGCCAGTCTTGAAAATGCCACTTATATATTTTAGCCACTTATTAGTACCGGGTGTCCCTTAGTAAGAGTTGATTCACAGAATCCACTGTGCCAAAAGCTAATGCTACTTACATTTGAGGCAGATGGTCTACACCAGCAGAAGACCACACTGGGTTCCAGTTCTGTCAGCCAAGAACGAGTTCTTGAGTTGGGGTCGAGTTCAATGCATTGCAATAGCTTCCCATTTGCACTTTTCTCAACAGCTTCAATTTTGGAATGTAATCATGTCAACATGGAGCAAAATCTCAATGTGGTCATGTGTGTTCCTTGAAAAAGTGTAAGCACTTTTAGGCCATTGTAGTGTGTGGTGTTACTGGATTAAAAATGAAGTGTATTATGTAGTGTTTTTTCTTTTTCATTTTTAGGCATATCTCGTTCACCTCATCTATTTATGACTCTTAGAGTATTTATGTCAATTAGAGTATATGGACAAAAAATGCTAACTCAGTGGTTGAGATTTTGAGCTGCTAATCAAAAGATCATGGATTCAATTTCAGGCACTTCCCTGGGGCCCAAAGCAAAAATCTTAACCTCTTAAATATATAATTTATTGTAAAATTCAGAATATTCTGGACCAAAGTCCTTTCTATAGTCATTTTTAGGCACTAACAAATCGCAGACAATCCAGTTGATACCGTCAAGCATCAACACACATTGAATCATCCTTGGAGGCTGATGTTAAATAATGGCTGTTAACCACGTTCTATTCAGCTAAGCTAAAATTATTGAGAAGTAAAAATGATTTTCAGTCTACTTTGGCTAATGCTAAAAGGACATAGCCTTATTGATAAACATGCAGTGGTGTGTTTGACTGCAATTTCAACAAAGCAGTCTTTCAACATCCATAGATTTGTGCTGGTTATTCAATGTTTTGAAGAATTAAGATAACTGCAGTTGGAGTAACTGGAGTGAGTAATAACTCAGTGCCTTCAAAGCCAATAGTTTGATCTAAGCTAAAACACTTTAGATATTTCCCAGTCTTTCATTTGTTCAGTGAATGAATGGTGATTGATTATTTCAACTGAGCAAAACATAGATAGTGTATGTGTAGGTTTTGATAGTGTGTGTGTGCACTCCAGAGATAAGATGACTATTATTCGTTACCCGGTGTATGGCTGACTCTCTAATTTATGGACACTGCATGCTTTTATTGTTTTGGGGTGTTCTAATCTTTTTTTCAGCTTGAAGGCCAATAAACTAACAAAGACTTTAACATACTCGCTTACAAAGCTATTTTTTCTTTAGTCCTGCATTTGCATTTTTGCGTTTGGTTTAGAATCGGTAATGAAGTACAAGGTGAATTTCCTCTTTATGAGTCAATAACGGTGATTGTTTTCACCTTTGTGTGTCAAACCGTGACCCCAGCATATGCAAAGATTTAAGGAGACTACCTAGCTAAAAAGCTAGCTTTATTTAAAAAAAAAGAATTTTACAGGTTTTATTACTATCAGCAAGAATGTGTTTTGGAACAGGACATTCCATTAATGTGAAGACGATTATCCGACCAAGAGAACAAAACACAGGATTCAGGTATTAAAAAGAAAGTGCTCGAAAATGTGTGAGAAAAGTAGAAAAAAAAAGAAGAGATGAGTGAGTCCTATGATTGCCTTCCAGCTCCTTTTGTTTAGCCGAAGCCTTTTCTTAACATGGTCATTGATTTAAACTGAGCACAAACATTGCCTCACCTAGATAGTCGGCCCGAGCAGTCGGAATGTTGACTTTCTCTTATTGTTCAGTCAAAGCTGAAAAATCGATTGTAAGTTGCAACCTGGGTCTTAATTATACCAAAATCAATAAAGATTCAGGGTTTACAATGGCACACTCTATTGGTATTGGCAGAGTAGAGTGTATTGAAGGTGATTTAAAGGAAGAAGTATAAGATGCTTTTGAGGCCTGCTCTCATTACTCCACTAAAGTGGGCTAGGTGATGCCGAATATTTTTTTCGAACTTTAATTAAAAATTTGTTCAAGCATTGTTAACAAAAGCTAATCTTTATTTACATCAAAGCATGTTGCAGATGCTTTTATTCAATCGGCCGCTTTTTTAAAAGGCCAACAGTGATGGGATTTAAACCTATAACCTTTAATCAGTAGTCCTATGTCTTGGCATCCGAGCTACTGCTACACTTTATATAAATTTACAGCATTTGGCAGACACCTTTATCCACTTACCTCTTTTTTTATACAACTGAGCAATTGGGGGTTAAGGGACTTACTCAGGGGCTCACAATGGTGGCTTGGTGGTGCTGGGTATTGAACCCCAGTCTTTCTGGTATCAGTCCAATACTATAACCACTGCGCTTCCACTGCGCTACATTTATACCTACATTTTTAGCATTAGGCAGACACCCTTATCCAGAGCGAATTACATTCACGTTTATTTTATTTGAAACAACTGGGCAATTAGGGGTTAAGGACCTTGGTGGCACTGGAAATTGAATGCACAATCTTCTGATTAGCAGTCGCTAGCTCAGTGGTTAAGATGTTAAGAAGTGGTCAAGAAGAAACAGTACCTCAGTGGACTGTTGATAGGCAGATTGTTTTATGTAATAAGACAGTAATTACATATGTTTTTAAAGAAACCCTGCACGTTTTGTAATTAAATTAGTGTCTAACAGATTTTGTTATTGTAGCATAGATCAAAAATGTGTTTGTTGTTTTTTCCTGGTAATTCTGACCGCTTACTCCAATCTCTTAGCATCAAAATCGCTAAATTTACCTTTTTGAATCAGCTATTCTACGAGCTTGAAAAGTTATTTTAGTAATACTAGCTTTCTTTAGTGGGTCTGTAATGGACGTGCTGATGCTGTTTACTTTCCGACAAACTGATGGAAATGTTTTTCAGCTGCACTATGTGGCCACAAATAGGAGCTCAACCTCGCCAAGCACTAAAGTGCTGTAATAGGGTAATAGGCTATTAGTCTGCACTACAGTTACACCTCTCTGTTCCGCAGTTTCTCTTTCTCCCTCTCACTCTTTCTCTTTCTTTTACTTTCACTCAATTTCTGGCAACTATCATTTGCATTAAGTCTGTATAATCACTTTAACACAATCACACACACACATATACGCCACCCACCCATGCATACACTGACATCCTGAGACGAATCAATCAGTGTAACCTGAGCTTAGTCAATTCTATTTGTCAACTTTTCCCTCCGAGCTGCCAATCTCTGTTTTTCAGCTAGAAGTCAATAGGGTGTAGTTAAAGACTTCTGCCCCACTGAGATCCGCTAATTGAGTCAACACCTCCAGTCAACTGGGATATTTTTGGCAGTGCAACAAAAGTAATTAGAGTGAATGGGATGACATAAGAGATGGCAAAGTGGTAAAATGAACGAATATGTTTTATACCCCAACGTTATTCTGCGATAGTTAAGCACAAGTAAACAGAAACTATATTGTCAGAAGTTTGTCTCCATTTTGCTGATAGATTGAGGTCCACTCTTCTATTAAAGTTTTTGGTGGGTAATGGTCAGGTGACCACAAACGAGTGTAAATGGTGCATATTGTGGTTCTAGATACCTTCCATGCAGCAGGATGGATCATGTAGGATGTTATGTATGGGTCACTTTAGTTTATATTCCTCCAGACTCAAGCCCAAAACAAGATCATTTAGCTTAATAAGTTCTTTCCTGCAGTCTGCTTACAAATTCAAATAAATAACAGTAACGCTTAAATATTTAACAATAACTCATGTCCCACCCTTAAAATATTTATTTTTAAAATGTGTCCTACACATCGGCATACATTCTTCTGAATTGTGTTTTTTCATGCATTGTTAATGCGAATAAAGGTAGCTGGAAGCGCATTTGCCACATAAATTCTGACGTAGAAAATATTAAACCCATGTGACTTGATAAAAACACAATTTGCATTTGGTTTTTTTTTTAATCTTTTTGCAGACACTAAAAAAGATTTGCTTTAAGCCAGAGACATATTTTAAAACTGTCATCATTTTTTGCGAATGCCGTGTGGTGTCCTAAATCTGTAAAATTGTATGTTCGTTTTTTTTTGCATTTCCTGCAGTACTTTTTCTTACTGTTAGATTACTTCATTCTCCAACTGAATGCTTATCAAAAAAAGGACCTTATTGGCTGCCGAAAAGACTCTTTTGCAGTTTGAACAATGGTTTAAACAATCCACTCCCGCAAACCGTTATTTAGCTAGCATTTTTCAGATACATTGTTTTACTGAAAGACACCACTACCAGGCTAGACGGTGCGAAACAAAGTGTCAATATAGATAAATATTTTCATTTTATTAAAGTATACGGTTTCATGTCATGTGGTTGTATATAGTTTGTACAAATTGGGTAAGTGGCAGCATAGGTTAAGTTTTGGACTGCTAATTGAAAGACCGGGGTTAAATTCCCAGCACCACTCTAGTCCAACACTACTCTAGTCTAGTTATCACTTCTGGGCCCCTGAGCAAGGCCCTTTATCCCCAATTGCTCAGTTGTATAAAAGAGATAAATGTTTGTCTCTCTAGATAAGGACATCTGCCAAATACTGTAAATGTATAAGTTGAACTGTGGTGCATGCTTCTAATATGAACTAAATTTTGATCGGGGTAAAAAATTTTTACTCTTATCATATATGTATTTGATAATATTTAGCAGATTAAGCTACTGTTAAACCTTCCTTCTAAGTGTGTCATTTATAGAGCTATTTAACGGTACCACATTTTCGGCAGGGAAATCCAGTCCAATATCAAAGTTTATGTTTGTCAAAGTTTTGATAGCTTAAGGGCATTTGTGAATGACTGCTTTTCATTAAAACTCACCCAATGATATTTTTGGAAATGAAAAAAAGTAAATTAGTTTTGGTAGTTTTGATCTTTTATATCTATTTTTATATGCAATTTAAGCAGTTTTGCTGGGCAAAAGTACTACTAACGGAATGTTTTTACAGACGTATTGTATGTACTGTTTTCTTTGATTGTAATTCCACATTTCAACAGCCTTTAGACATATTTCATGTATGAAGGGCTTCAGATCATACACGGATGGCTTGCATGGATTGGAACCATCTGTACATCTTACATCCAATAGCAGAGCTTTCGGCAGACATCAGTTGTTGAGATCGCAATACTATTTTGTCTGTAATAATAATAGACAATTAAATATTAGATTACATTAGATTAAATTTAACTTTATTGTCATTGCACATAGTTACAAGACAACGAAATGCGGTTAGGAGTGCAAATAGAAGTATATATATATATATATATATATATATATATATATATATATATATATATATATATATATATTTCCTTTGTTTTTGTTTGTTTTAAAAGTAAAGTAAAAGTAAAATTAAATTAAAAAAGTAAGAATAAGAAGAGTAAAGGGTTTATTGCACATTTTATATGAAAAATAGCGTATTATTGCACAGAAAAGTTCGGTTAATGAAATGCGTCTGTACGGTTAAATTATTTTTTACACGCCCATAATGGCTGATAGAGGAGGAGAAATTAACTTTGTCTCGGACATACTTAAAATTACATTTTTAAGGTGGATTTTTCCGGAAATAAAACATTGTGAGGAGAGGTTCGGCTAATCCCAAAGATAACTAGCCTCTGTCAGCCCGGGTAAGAGTTACCAGCCTTACCTGGTTACCGAGCCTAATACTGATTTACAGCCTTTAAAAAATGTATTATATATTTTATTTATATTTGTAATGTTTTTGTAATGTTAGAGAAATATTGATTCTGAACTGCTTGCAGGTGAGGTATGTGGTACAGTTGTGGTTGTAGTGTAGAGGTTTGGAGTTGTGTTAACAGGGTTTTCTTACTTTAATGAAAATGGTTTTCATCCTTAATAAGTGAAATGTCTGTTTCTTCTGACATGCCGTGTGTTATATTGTGTTTTTGTATAGTATTGATGGTTTCTATAATCGCGACATCATGGTGGTATTAAGAGGTGTATTAGTCGAAATAAAGTGAGCAGAGATGGGTAATGTGCCAGGAATATATAACTAATTATATATATATAATAGGATATATAAACTTCTATTACCATACTGCACTGTAATTATACTCTTATATTTATATATGTATATAATGTGCCTTTCTCCTAAATATTGCTGTCTGTTATAATGTCCGCTTGTCTTGTAAAAACTATGTTTCATGTTTCCTACTGCATTTCGTTGTTTCTAACAATAAAAATAAAGTGTTATTTTATACAGTATATAAATAAATCTATAATATAAGAATTAGCAGTTATTCTTTCTGAGAAAAATATTGCCTTAGGTTAGATGCAATTCTGACCCACATTTCATAAATCTCTTTCCTATAAACTCTTCAAAGAGTGTAGAGGTTTAGCTTGAGGTTGCATAGACCACACACTTCCCAAACTTAAGACCTAGAGTGGTCAGCGGAACCCATCTGAAGCCCCCCTTCCCCCCTTAAAAATCTTTTGAGGTTCCTCTTTCTGTCTCCTTTCTTTCCCTCCATCATTTTTTTTACACCTTCTCTATCTTTTTCATCTTGCTTGTCTTACAGCAATCCATCATTTGCACCCTCTTTTTTTTTTACTTTTGCCTGTCATACCTAAACCTCTGCACTCTTTTTTTCCCCTTAGTTTTTTCTCAATCCTTCACTTCTTAAGCACTTTTTTCCCTCTCTAGAGAGATGCAGAGAGAAAGCAGTAAAAAGTAATTTGTCATGCCCTAGTGTTATTTTATAGAAGTGAGGGATGTGGATGTGCCATTGCACAGGAAGATGGATGGTGTACAGAGCTTGAAGCAGTCCTTATTGGCTCATTATTAGGAAGTTAGAAAGCCTGCTGTCAAAATGCTGAAGTATTTATTGATTCTTGGAGAGATCTGCAGTTTCAACTGCTACAAATGATCATCTTTTTCTTTTTCTTTTTTTTTTACATTTTCTCCTACTTTCTCTTATGTGATTTTCTTTCACCTTTCTCACCTTTATTTGTTCTACCAATAGAAAGGGATTTTTACGCTTGAATGTTGGAGACTCACACAGTTTGAAGTTCATTTTTGTTCTATTTCTTAAAAAAGAACAGTACACAATAGCATTGATGGTGGTGGTGGTTCAGTGGTTAAGATGTTGGATTGGTAATTGGAAGATCAAGGCTCAATTTCCAGCATTTACATTGCGAAGCGAACACGGGTCTTTAAGTTGGTAGTCTAACGCCTTAACCACTGCGCTACCACTTCCCCTAGCACTACTAAATTATCACTTCTGGGCCCGAAGAAAAGCCCTTAATCCCCAATTGCTCAGTTGTATAAAAGAGATAAACGTAAGTCGCTCTGGATAAGGACGTCTGCCAAAGGCTGTAAATGTAAATGTATTGTGGAGATTTTATGATAGTTTTAAATGTATTTATTTTACTTCCCAATGTTATATTAGTTGATTATTTTGTTATTAGCAAAATAAGCATTACCTTTTAAGATTTCTTTGTATTGAACAAAATATTGTCCAGTGTGGTTCCCTTTTCTACCGTTTGGTCGTTTGTGTGAATTTTCTTGCTGGTTGATGTGCGTTTGAGACGTTATATCGAAAGTAGCTTCCTGTTAGTGGTGAATCTAGGAAACTATTAATCTGCCTTACTAAGTACAGGTAATTTCACTTGGAAAGCCAACCTTTATGATCAAATCCAGATATGATATGTGTAAAATATTTATATTTGAAATTTAGGTTTTAAAATATATCTTTGGAATTGTTCAGAGGGTCGGTCCAAATGTGGGGCCTGGGCCATGGACCCCTGAATGGTTCTTATTCTCTTTCTGTAAGAGCTTGAAACTAAAGCCCTACATGGATAACTGCTCAATTGCTCAAGTCCAAAATGTTCATTAATCAGGTGTTAGGATGTCTGACAGGCTAGCATATTAATTTAATAGACTAAAGAGCATAATAACGCTTTTGGTGTTAAATGAAGCAAATAGCGGCAGCACGGTGGCTTAGTGGTTAGCATTGTTGCCTTACAGCAAGAAGGTCCCGGGTTTGATTTCCCAAGCAGGGGTCGTTCTGTGTGGAGTTTGTATGTTCTCCCTGCGCCTGTGTGGGTTTCACCATTCCAGGTTCTCCGGTTTCCTCCCACAGTCCAAAAACATGTATGTTCGGTCGATTGGTGATTCTAAATTGCCCATAGGAGTGAGTGTGAGTGTGTGTGTGGCCCTGTGATGGACTGGCGACCTGTCCAGGGTGTCCCCCTCCTGGGATAGGCTCCAGCAGATCCTGTGACCCCAAATTAGGGAATAAGCAGGTATAGAAAATGAATTAATGAATAAATGAAGCAGATAGAGGGCGGAGCTGTAAATTTGTTGGACCTTGTAGTTCTATTAACAGCTTTTCACATCTCATTTGGGCAAGTAATGACTAACTAATTACAAGTCACTGTTTAAACAACAGCCCGGCATCAGCAGATCAGCACTCTGCATCTTTTCTATCTCTGCCATTTAGCTTGAATCTGACTCGAACATAAAAGGATAAAACGGTAAAACGATTATTATTCGTTTTCTAGTAGACAAATGCACATCGCTATACAATTTAAACAGCAAGTAACCATAGAAAAGTGTGTGGACAGCAAATGTTTTCTTCCCCTAACATCCCTATTTATGAGACAATCAGCTCTTTAAAAGCAACGGATGCTTTTACACATTAGCTTAAAGCACTGCAAATGGCACTGCAGAAGAAAGTCAGAGCAGAGCTGAATTGCACAGTGCTTCCTAAGATAATAGGGTTATTTGAGTTCTTTTGTGGGCTGAGAAAGCGAGAGAGGCGGGTATGTGGAGAATGAAAGATAAATGAAAGTAGTTTAATGAGAATGATGAAAGACCATCTGGGGAAAGGCCATCTGATTGTTAAGCGACGCTCACATTTTGCAATTTTGGCCAGGATTTGATCTTGCGTAAGACCAAATTCTATCATATAATCCTATAGTAAAACCTGTTGCCATTGATCGCTAGTTTCACCGACAGCCGATTATCAACTGTTGCGATAATTTTTTTTCTTTCCATGAAATTCTTGTAGTTTTCGAAGATTTCAGACACTTTCCTAAAGTGTGACTTCTCATATAACAACCGTCAAACCAAGAACCAATAGAAGCTGAACCTGATGACGCAGTTAGCGACAACTTCAAACTACCTCAGGAAAATGTGAAAATAATTCAAGGAATCAGAACAGCAAGAAGAGAAACTTATTGAGTGATGTCATGGACAAAATGAGATTGGTTTGATTCCAAGTACCACCAAGTTGCCACTGCTGGGCCCCTGAGCAATACCCTTAACCCCCTATTGCTCAGTTATATAAAAAAAAGAGCTAAGTGTAAGTCACTCTGGATAAGGGTGTCTGCCAAATGCTGTATATGTAAATGTAAAATGACCCGCTACAGATTTCTGCTAGCTACCATCTAGCGAAAGAGAACTCGGGTTACCGAAGGTCTCACTGACTGATGACAAAAAACTCTGGACGAGTCGTCTTGTGTGCGTCCATTTTTGCTGCGTCTTGACTGTCGTACAGTCTGACATTATTACCAACTGAGATACTACAGTGTGACATGTGGATCATGTTTGTACAGCCTGACAAGCAACAATCGCAAAAGACTATTGAAAATCACACAAGTTACAGTTTTAAGCTACTTTGACAATGTAAGACAATGCCATTTTTTTTTTTCCTTTCTTATATTTGATTTTTTTAAAGAATCGGCATAATGTACTCTTCATCTTCCTCCTTATTAAGTCCAAGTTCAAAATAGCAACAACCCAAAATCTGATTTCTGGTGATGCAGAAAGAATCCTCAGTATTGTGTTAACTGAATTTCCTGCCTCCAATATTTATACATATATATGTATTTTTACATGCTTTGATGTTTTCACGTGATCCTTAAGCGATCCCTATCATTTATCAAGTGGATCAGTAACTAACGGTTACCAATCCTTAGATGATCCCTGAGGCAGACTGTAGCGTCTGGTGCAAAAGACACGAAATCCGTACGCCTAATCCGTAGGTGAGCGCTACACGTAATGATGTGGATTAAATGGAAATCTTTCACAGGATGACTTTTTCAAGCTAGTGGTGAAAGCGTTTGCACAGGACTGCGAACCATGCTGTAATTATGACCACACATGTCATTAAGGGAGGGTCTGCAAAGCTTACTTTTGTTTAGAGTGTTCTTTTCTGTAAGCAGGTTGGTTTAGAATTTCCTTCCCGCCATAAGTGTGTATCCTGGGTGGGATTAAGTAGAATCATGCCATAATTTTAAGAAATGATTGTTTCCTGGATTGCAGATGTTCCGATGGAGCAGACTATATAGGAAACTGCCTATAGTCGGGGCTACCAAACTCCGCTTATTTTTTACTTTAAAAAGTGTGGAAAAGCTAACATTTTATATAAACATTATTTATAGCATTACTATAAATACTACTTTTAGTCAGGGACTAAAAACCTGATCTTCCAGGTATCAGTCAAATACTTTAACCACTGCGCTACAAATTTCTTAAAAAGATAAAAACGCTTTTTTCTCGGTTTGACCAGTTTGTGCATCCATAAACAACAAAAAACAGAGAAGTTTGAAGTTTTTGCTCACGAATCTTATATAGAACAAATCACTTCCTGCCATCCAGATGCATCTCACGACTTTTTACCTAAATTATTGTGTGCAATGTCCCGAAATTGATTTCGCATAAACGCAACTGTAATCAAAAAGCAGTTGTAAAACTGTAAAAAAGCTCAATGCATTTAGTTCTGCGGTGTGTCTTATTATTACTGCAGCATAAGAAACAGAAAATAGAATATATTCAGAACTGTGTGTACTTTGTGACTTTTTTTCTTATTACGCGGCTCCGGATTAAATTTAGAAATAATCAGTACCGTAACTCTTCTTACAAACTTTCTAAAAGGCTAAAGGGAAACTGGGATTGGCCTGATAATTAGCATCAGATAATTGTGTTTAGAGAGATTGTGTGTGTTGTACT
Organism: Bagarius yarrelli; assembly: GCA_005784505.1. Classification (NCBI taxonomy): domain Eukaryota; kingdom Metazoa; phylum Chordata; class Actinopteri; order Siluriformes; family Sisoridae; genus Bagarius; species Bagarius yarrelli. The sequence continues at coordinate 1,908,655 of VCAZ01000150.1, read as the reverse complement.
GTATACATCTACTGCTCTTATCACTGTAACTGTAACTTAACGCTGTCTGTTTGCAAGCTCCAGAACTGGGGCTATCTAAAAAACCAATAAGGCCATGAGTCTGGCAGGAGAAAACGGTGGTCCCAGCTCCAATTAGTTCTGCTTGGTTTGTGGCCACACACACCACCTCTTTAACCTTTGGGCATGCCAGCTGGACCATTCAAGCTGAATCCAGGCACCGGATTGAGAAAACAGAACATGAACTTGTACAGTTCCTATATTAAAGCCGTGGATAAGGATATCTATTAGGTTGTGTTGGAAATGATTCAGCTTAAATAAAATAATTAAATACATCTGAAAAACAAAATTTGGTGCAAAACATGACTGACGCAATAGTCAAACAATGAAAACAATTAATTAAAAAATCCATCTTCTACTGAGTTTTGTCAGTAATGGAGCTTGCGATGGAGCGTGAGTAGAGCGCATTCGGAGCAACAAAAAACCACAGTGTTCTCACTTTCATAAAACCTGCTCCAAACACCCGGCTAAATCACACCGCTCCACTCTTCACACTACTCGGCTCACATACCCTGACAGTGAGAGTGAGTGTGCGTTGTAAAATGACTAGATAAGGAAAAAAAGAAGCCACATTTGTCATCCTCAGCATTTCAATTATCTTGTTCCAAGACATACAATTAACCCCCTGCCTAAAACCAGTTCATAATCCACTGAACGACTATAATGCTAGCTCAATCACCTTAGCGCCGACGTACAGGATTTACGACACTGGTTTTTTGTTGTTTTTTTTAACTTAGCTTGTTTTTTTTTTTAATTTACACTACATACAAAACCAAAACGCTGAACTTTAGCGATATCAGGAATAAATTATATTTGAACGTCAGACAATAGACGACAATAATCATTCTAACATCAGTGATGTGTGAAAGAAAAAGAAATGTTAAGCTAATTATCAGCACAACGGGACATCGAATAGCAGACTGAACTCCGCTGCTGGGATGGCAGTCTGCTTTCACATTAATGCTCATGTACAACCTGTAAATGATCTGTTTTCGTCTTTAAATGGAATTTTTTTTTTCTGAAATTTGTAAAATGCTCTATTTTTGCTGAATGACAGTTATATAAATTGGATCAAGGAAAAATGTTGGATCATTTATATAATTAGGTTATCTCCTTGGTTGTTTTTTATCCGAAGCATCATATTTAATGTATTAGTATAATTTAACATGTAACATTGTTACAGTGTGATAAACCAATATAATATATATAGATTTTTCTTTGTTCACATTTTTTTGAGTCACATTAAGACACAAAATGAGAACTAAAGGAAATGAACAGAAACTGTATAAAATTTCAAAATAAATTATAGTTATAGACATAAAATTAATAGAATTAAAATTAAAATCTAAAGCTGATCAAAAAAAAAAAAATTTATCAAAGTTGCCCTAGGACAACAGGTATTGTTTTGTCTTTAGGACAACTTTGTTGAAAGGTTTTGTCTCCAAATGTTAAATAAAATATTTTTGTTGATGGTTGATTTGCTTAAAATAAATGAAAATGGTACAGTTAACAGCATTTACCTCTTAGCGTTACTTTATAGTTCTGAGTAATCGACTACCTGGTCATAGAATATACTCTTGAATATTGTTAAATTTCATTAATTGTAAAAATATTTCCTTTCATCCATCCATCCATCCATTGTCTATTACCCGCTTATTCCTAATCAGGGTCACGGGGATCTGCTGAAGTCTTTCCCAGCTGTCATTGGTTGAAAGGCAGGGGTACAACCTGGACAGCTCACCAGTCCATCACAGGGTCACATACAGACAAACAAACACACACACTCACTCCAATGGGCAATTAAGAAACACCAATCAACCTAACATACATGTTTTCGGACTGTGGAAGGAAACCGAAGAACCCGGAGTAAACCCACACAAGCACAGGGAGGACATGCAAACTCCACACAGAAAGACCCCTGCTGGAGATACAAACCTGGGATTGTCTTGCTGTGAGGCAACCGTGCTAACCATTAAACCATTATGCTGTCCGTCATCGAATTTTATTCATTGTAAAAAAGTTTAAAGGCGAAATTGACTGACTGGTCATCAATGATGTCACCAAATTTCAATTATTGTAAGAAAGTTTGAACGGAAACTGTGTAAGATTTAAAAAAAAATTGGTGAAGGATTTCATACGAGTGCAAAGAAACTGAAGCTAGTACACATTTTAGACTGGAATCAATTTTAACAGTTTTATTATTCATGGATTATGGTAATGGCACTGAGTAAAAAGTTGCTAATAAGAGGAACAAAGTCTATTCAGTGGGAAAGCATGTACACCGGTTTGTTTCTTGTAGAGAGTGTCGGGGCATGGTAACTACCTCTACTCTGAAAGTCTTCAGCTCCCTATTGAACCTTGGAACAAAAGCTCACACTAATTAGCCTCATTGGGTTTGTTCCGTCTGTTCTACCCTCCTCCTTGCTCCACCTTGCCATCCGCACTCTCTAACACAATTCACAAATAGTGAACTATCAATGGCTTTTAGAAACGGCTAAATGGGTTCAACCCTTCACACTGAAAGGCACATTACATCGGTTCGGTCGGGACTGCGCTTGGTAAATGCTTGTGATGGAAATGAGATTAAAAAGCACTTAAAAGCATTGTGCTGCACTTGTATAGTGACAGCTTGGAGTCTGCATGCAGCTTTATTATTAACATAACACTGGTTCAAATAAAGAGTTTAGGAATCCTTATTATTATTCTTCTACAGAAATGCATCATGTGATTTAATTTATTCATATGTTTTTTTTCCAGGGACTTAAGTGAGAACCTTATCCAAGCCATTCCCCGCAAGGCCTTCCGAGGAGCTACAGACATCAAGAACCTGTAAGTTAAATGCTCGCTAATTTAATTTGCATTCATATTTCACTGGAAGCCGTCTATCGTTGGTGTTAATAGTGCATGCAGCTTGTTCAACTTTTGACCTTTAAGTCTCAAGTGCCTGGCAAGGATATAATTAATAACCTATACACTGATTCAATGAAAAAAAATATTACAAATTAAGCCATCACGGAGACCCACTGGGAACTCACTTAGGTCCAAAGCACTTTTGCTATTCAGCATGACTATACTGATATCGATTTCACCATGCAGCAAGCTTAGTTCCCGCATATATTAAACGCATGCTTATGGGAATGACTGTTATTAAAATGCACAAAGGAAATAAAAAGAGAGGGATGGTGTTAGATGATGGAACATCCTGCATTACTTATCGCCATTATATTCTGAATGTTAGAACAGTAATATGCATTAATTAAAAGATTAAGTTGTGTGTGTGTGTGTGTGTGTATGTACCGTCCCACGGTAGGTCTGGGCAATCTTGGTCGGTGTCCTGCAGAGTTTAGATCTATCTTGCCTCAACACACTTACCTTTTAAGTTTTAAGCATACCTAGCAAGATCTTGATTGGTTGGTTCAGGTGTGTTTGATTAGAGTTAAGAAAAAAAACTCTGCAGGCGCTTGAGGACCGAAACTGCCCATCCCTGAGCTAGACTTTTCTCTGTTCTGGCACCAAGGTGGTGAAATGAACTTCCCATTAATGTGAGACAAGCAGAGTCATTGGCTGTCTTCAAGAGACGATTGAAGACCCGCCTCTATGTACCAGTATTGAGCTGTTTAATGATGTGACTCAAAGCACTTTTGTACGTCGCTTTGGAAAAGAGTGTGTGTGTGTGTGTGTGGCTTAATTCTTTAACATCTAATTTTGCTTTTGCCTCCGCAGTCAGTTGGACAAAAATCACATCAGCTGTATTGAAGATGGAGCATTCCGAGCACTTCGAGGGTTGGAGGTTTTGTAAGTATTATACACTACACTATATTGTTAAACGTTTGTGGACACCTGATCTACACAAAAATCTTATTCCAGATGAAATCTCCATTTTGCTGTTAGATTAAGCCACCACTTTTCTAGTAAGGGTTTTCGCTACAATTTGCATTTACATTTATGGCATACAGGTGTCTCTATCCAGAGAGACTTACTTTTATCTCTTTTACACAACTGAGCAATTGGTGGTTAAGGGTCTTGCTAGCAGTGACAAATTGGTGGTACTGGGAATCCAACCCAGAGCTTTCAATTAGCAGTCCAACACCTTTACCACTTTAGAGCTTAAATGTAAGATATGTGTTTATTTAGTAACTCACAATAGTATCAGTGAGATCAGACACCAACTTCAGGTAAGGAGACCTGGGGTGCAGTTGGTGTTCCTGTTTATCCCAATGGTCCCAAAATAGTATTGAGGTCAAGGATTTTTTTGGGTAGTTTTCTACTCCAATCATAACACACCATGTCTTACTGCAACTCAGAGGTATTGTCATGCTAGAACAGTGTTTGAGTCTCTTAGTTCCACTGAAGGAATAATACAAAGACATTCTCCACAACAGTGTGCTTCCACATTTTGGAGAGGAACCTTATATGGATCTGATAGTGAGGCGTCCACAAACCGGCAATATGCTGTCTCATTGAAAAAAAAATACACACTTTAAGATTTTCTATTCATCAGTATTGGTTTAACTCCATACGTTTCTCTTTAAATCAGTGATCCAATTGATCAGATCAATTAGTCTGTAATAAAAACAACCATTGAAGGTATAAATTATACTAACGGACAGCTTAATACTTTAGGTCCAAGATAGTGTTCATTCACTGCCATTCTATTATTATTATGGGTTTTTTTTTTAGTCTGAACAAGCGTATTTAGGTGCACATACTGTAATCCAACATATGTTATCGATGTGGTAAGAACACGCTGTCCTCGAGCCCAGAGATCTTATCATAGATGATTTATCTGACAGGAGATGAGGTAGTGATTGGATTTTAGCCATATTGCACTGTCTAGCTTTTTTGGCTTGTTTGTGTGTGTGTGTGTGTGTTGTATGACGGAGAACAGTGTTGATAAAAATGACCTCCTGGTCTATGGGAAGAAAAGCGATTTCTGCTTCCTATTAGAAAATCATCACGCCCTGCCAGACACTGACGCGACTTCATAAACCGACATAAGCTCCCTGAGGCGTGCAAACGGACTTTCTCCCAAAAAAGCAATTTCAACAGTTTGCACCTCTTAACATTTCTGGTTGATCTGAATTGGCCATGTGGTGCTGACAATGTTTGGCTCTTGCTTTGGGTTAGGCTCCAGCTGTACGAGATGGGGTGTTGCTTTGCCCTCCAGGGGAGTGATGGAGAGGCAGGTGACAGAAGAATGGCAAGGATAAAAAAAGAACTGTAAAGGAAACAAGGAGGGGGAAGTGTTAGCACAGTGGTTGAGGTGTTGGACTGCTAACCCAAATGTTGTGGTTAGCATCAATTCCCAGCGCCACCAATTTAGCACCACTGAGCAGGGCTCTTAACCCCTAATTGCACAGTTGTATAAATGAGATAGAGGTAAGTCGCTCTGGATTAGGGCGTCTGCCAAATGCCATGTGAAAATGTAAGGGAAACATAGGGGAAGCAATAGCTCAGCGGTTAAATTGTTGGTCTGCTAATTGAAAAATCATGGGATCAATTCTTAGAACCACCAAGCTACCACTGCTGGACCAATAAATGAAGCTCTTTACCCTCAACTGGCCAGTTAGATTAAAAAAAATAGGGTAAATGTAAGGATAAGATTGTCTGCCAAATGCTGTAAATGATCCCAGATTAGCTGTAAAACCAGGTTTAGGCTCAGAATATATCTCCTGATCCAGGTAAACCCAATCAAAGAGAATAATCTTTTGGCAGGATAAAACTTAATTGCACATCGTTTTGCTTGATGTTTTCCAGAACACTAAACAACAACAACATCAGTGCCATACCAGTGTCGAGTTTTAACCACATGCCCAAGCTGAGGACTTTGTAAGTAAAACACACACACAAACACACACACAAGTCCTTTTAGAATGTTTTTCAGTAAATTCTAGCGTACGATAAAAATATGCACACAAATAAACATACACACATTATTTCTTCTCCACGTATAAATATATATAAATATGTATATTGCTAAACATCAAAAGATCCTTTGTTTCTGCCTAACATACCACACTAAGAGACTGAAATGTCTCTGAACTAAAATCCACTGATGTTAATGACATTTTTATTTACTCTAAACTCATTTTTTTGGTCATCTCAGCAACTATTGTCCCAGTTAGTTCAAAAGACACACACAGTATCATTCCACAGAGTCCTGGTGGCCAGCCATAGGCCACACTAGAGTTTGAATCCATGCCAGAAACCATTTCCTCAGTCGATCATCAGACAACACGACGCGAACAGCCCTAGAAATGAATTCCCTCCCCCCGGGACTATTGTGTAGACATAATTAGAAAAATGACTAAAGATGACTACTTTCCCCAAAAAAACTACCATTTGCAGTTTAAACTACTGTGTATATACTGTGTTTTATTTTTTTTATAAATTACAGGACATAAGACATGGATGCTTTGGGTTTCTTTGTACATCTATACCTTAGAAATATTGCCAGTCTCAGTTCAGGATCAGTTGGTTTATGGAAATAGGTGGTCTTCTGTAGCTACAGTATTGCCTGCAAAGTCACTGACATCCTAAAATAAATCTCTGAGGGATTTTAAGGATAACAAATATGCCTTTATATATAAGAATATATATACTGTATATATATATATATATATAAAGGCGACGCAAATTCCAGACTTTGGTGTCTAGTGTGTTCTGGTTGTTGTGGAAGAACTCCAGTGCCTTTAACTCTGACACAACCCAACTAAACCCTAAACTCTTCACAAAAATGTTTTAGAAGTGTTAAGATTAGTATAGAAGTAAAAGAAAGTCTTTGTCTGGAATAGGATGTTTCCAAAAAACACAAATAGATGTAAAGTGGGGTGTTCCAATACTTTTGGACATATTGTGTCAATCTCATATGATGAGTACTTTTATTAAAATTTAAATAACAAACCTAATAGTATTAAATATATATACGTACCTGCATTTAAGTGTGTTTGTTGATTTAACTCTATTAAAAAAAATTGTAAAAATTGATTTACGTTTTTATAATTTGACTTTTCTCTTTTAGCCGTTTGCACTCAAATAATCTGAATTGCGACTGCCACTTGTCCTGGTTGTCCCAGTGGCTGCGTCAGAGGCCCACACTTGGTCTGTTTACACAATGCTCATCTCCACCAAACCTTCGTGGCATTAACGTAGCCGAGATCCAGAAACACGAATTCAGTTGTTCAGGTAAGTCAAGTTCTAAACCAGCTGTTCGAGGTTCCATCAGGACCTTATAGGTTTCTTTTCCATCCCTTGTTGCAATCAGTTGGCACGTTTCCTCTTATTTGCTTAACCAAAATGAAAGAGATGGAGATGCTGGCTGCTGTTTCTGAGATAAGACTAGGACAGCAGGTTACTCCCTTACTTAACTTAAAGGCTGTATAAAAGCTACTGAAGTATGCAAGGTTATCTCTAGCTCACAATTTCATTTGATAGTTTTGTGGAATCAGAGGATAGACAGCACATTTTGGTCTCTTGGAAATCTTAGAACCTTCAAGAACCCCCTTTTTATACGAATATCTGGCTTAAATTCTCAGACTTTAATTGATTTTTGAGCCAAAAAAGGTCATCAAATATACCTTCGTAGGGCTCTGTTAAAGACTTAGTTGCCCCTGTATGCTGTTTTCATTGACGGACTTCCCCTATCCGACTAGGCAGAGTATATTTACAGAGACTTTGTTTTTAGATAATCGCCAATTACGTTCCCTCCTTTGAGAGCTCCAGAGGCCTCGGGTGAGACAGCGGAACAAGGTTTTTTTAGACAGAACTAGGTCTTGTATTAATTACTCAGAGGAAGTCACAGCAGCTGAGATCGAGAACATCATTGAGCTAGTGCAGGTTGGGGACTAAGAACCTGTTGGGCACGACAGGATATGAACAATTTACTGCTGGTAGAAGGTTAGCTGCAGGCATGATGCGGAGCAGATAAATAAAAAGTTTATTAAGGAAGAATAAATTTAGGGTTACTTAAAAAAATGTGGTTACAATTTTGCCACAACATCAGGTGAGGCATTTCTGCTGTTTATTAATAATTATTATGCTATTAGATGCAAGAAACATTTGCATCATATAAAATGTTAGTAGATTTGTTACTCTTTTAATAGTATCACTTACAGTATGTCCATCATACAAAGTTAAACTCAAAGTTAAGGCTCAGAAACATACCTGTATTTACTTATTGTCTGATGGTTGATGCTTTATTGGAGTATATGTTTATGCAAGAAGACACCTGTTGGGAAAGTGGTGGCTTAGTGGTTAAGGTGTTGGACTGATACCAGAAAGACCTGGGTTTGATTCCCAGCACCCCCACACGACCACTGCTGGGCCCCTGGGCAAGGCCCTTAACCCCCAATTGCTCAGTTGTATAAAAGAGATAAATGTAAGATAAGGGCGTCTGCCAAATGCTGTAAATGTGATTTAGTCCAGAATGGGTTCCTGTTTTAGTCCAATTCTTTTTTTACCCCAACTAGTGCAACCTTATTTTTATTAGTTTTTTTTTTAGGAAAATTTAAACGGCTAATGCTGTATCCACTTTCTATTGTCAAAACTAGCGTGCTAGAAGCATAGCCTTTCGATAGGCTGAGCGTTTAAACTGTAATTATGTAAATGGGCCATGAACCAGAACTAATTTTACTGTGTAAAGCTTATGCATACAATTCCACTTAATATGGCGAGACACACTCGGGAATAGCGTTTACCGTTTAGATAGGTGGCGCCAGACGGGCGTACACACCTTTGATAACTAGAGCTAATTTAAAAGGGGAACTTGTGGTGCCCTTCGTCTGGTTTCTTTTTTTATTGGTTTTCTCTCTCCCCTCCCTCCATTCTCACTTTCTGTATGCCAGATGCGTCTCTCTGGTTATAAATTAACCAGTGGGTAGCGGGCACAACCAGAACTATGTCAAAGGGAGAAAGAGAGAGAGAGAGAGAGAGAGAGAGAAAGAAAGAGGGAGGCAAATCAAATATTCATTGGTCGAAAGGCTCTCAAGGACCAGATTTGTTATGCAGTGCAAATTAGCCTATTTAATAGTCTGTTTTATTCACTTTCTAGGTTAGGCTGTCTGGAGGGTATCACAGTGTAGTGTTATATTATGACAGGTGCAGAGCAAAAAGTATGAAGAGAGAGAGAGAGATAGATATATGATAGCGTATGTGTATAGCATTTCTTCACTCTCTTCTTTGATAAGTAAGGGATAAAGCCTTGAGTTGCGAAGACGCATTGATTGTGTGTTATTCAAAGAGCTCCCTAGGGCAGTGGATTGCATTAATGCGTCTTTAATATTCAGCATATCGTACTAGAGCTCATCCTTACTCCAGATTCTGTTTTATAAGGAGTGCAAACAATAACTTTCAGGGCTGCGCGATATATCAAAATATCGAAATGTGTTTATCGCAATATGAATCGTAAGAGTTTACAGTAAATAAGCCATTTTAACGTTTAAAATAATAATGTAAAGTCAAAGTTCCAAGTCGATAGTAATAAAAAAATATCTGACATGTGGATTTTAGCTGGGATACATGTATAAGACACATGATTTCCTAGCAGGCTAATCATGATAACCCCAGTGCACCCGCAGATGCTGCCAACGTCTTGGTGCCCAAACGGAGAAGCACCCTGAGAATATGGCAGTACGATAAAGTTCTATGTAGAACATGTAAATCTCGAGTGGCAACGCAAGGAAGAAACAGTACAAATCTTGACCCGCAACCCGAAACCAAACACAATTCATATGAGCTACAGTTTACTCGGCAGAAAAATCTACAAAAACAGCTGAAACATAGGCTGGTTAAATACATTTTTTCAATATTGTATTGCATATCGAATATCGCATTACTTACAGTAACATGCTATCGCATATCGCATTTCACTTATTTGTGTATCCTGCAAATAAGATAAATTTCATTTTGGATTCAGTGTTGGAATTTTTTCTTGCCTACAAGTAAGTACCATATTGTTGAACTTGTTGAACGGAAAAGAGTGTGTATGTGGGTTGAACCTCATTTTTCCAGGGACTTTAGACTAATGCTTCCTCAAGCCGTAGCCACAATCTTTTCCTCTGTGGTCAATGCTGAACTCCGGAGTTTGATTCTTCCTGGAATATCTTTAAGCAGGAAGGTCATGATATTCAAGCCAGTGCTTAAACATCAAAGTCATTCTCCAGACCTGATTCTTATGATACTTCAGATTGTATAAGGAAATGTGTCCTATTGCTTTTTGTTACTGTTTGCAGGGCAATCAGAAAATTCCATCCCTCAGACATGCAACCTTGCGTCTGGCTCCTGTCCTGCCATGTGCACCTGCAGCAATAATATAGTGGACTGCAGGGGTAAAGGACTAACAGCCATCCCAGCCAACCTGCCTGAAAACATGGCGGAAATGTGAGTATACTATAGGCAATCTCAGCTATTTCTACTACTTTAATAATGGTGCTACTTTAGGCTAGTTAGCTAGTGTAACTGTATGACTAAAAAGAGCAAGAACAACAAATTATTCTTTTTTGTGTCCGCTCAGCATGTGACAGTAGATTTTAAAATTGTTTTTTTAATATATAAACTGTCGAATCGGGCGTCTACCCACAGCTCTGAAGCAGAAGGTTGTGCGCAAAAACGATCCTATGTAAAACCTATTGCGTTTGCGATAGGCTCCAAGGGCAGATTTTCAGACTTCCGAGAGTTAAAGATAAAATAATGTACATACATCATCCTTGGGATAACTGAGCATCTAACTGTTACCCTTTTGCCCCTTTCATGCAGCGAACATATGTAAGCAGTTACTCTGAAACCGACAGTGGCTTATCTACATGCAGTTGTCGCCTAGGGCATGAAGGCCATGATTATGATAGCTTACTGCTTCTAGGAAATGTGTTAAGATGATATCTTTATGTTATGCAAGATTGTAGAAGTCAAGAAAATCTGTAAAACGTCTACATTTTCAGGGAATAGTCTTAAGTTTTGTTTTATCAGGTTAGACACATTACAAAATTTTATTAATAATAATAATGGGGAAAAGTGTTTAGCCAAAAAAGTTTCTGTAGCAGGTTATAAAACAGACATTTAAAAATTTGGAAGCCCAACACACACAAACAAGGGTTGTGTGTGCCGTCTTAAAGTTAAAAAATGTACTGTGATTTATATTTTTCATTCAATTATTTACATATGTGACATGTAGCCGTATAATAAGTAAGATAATGCAGCAGTGAAGTCCTTAATTAGCCTGAAGGCAAATTTTCATTACTATACAGTTTTATATACCTATTTACCCTTTACAATCCAGGCCAAAAAAAGGCAGCAATAATAATAATAATAATAACAATAATAATAATAATAATAATAATAATAATAATAATAACAATAATAATATCTTTTGTTATATAATAATAATGATGAAAAGTTTGTGAATAATAATAATTAATAATAGTAATAATAATAATTATTATTATTATAATTATTAATAATTGCCAACTTTCCATCAGTACCGAGAATGCTAATAAGTAGCTTAGCAGGTAGCTAATTAACTTGCACTTCTTTGTCAAGCTTCAAAGTTGTTTTAGCTAACTAGCTAAAAAAAAAAAATTACATATCTTGCAGAAAAAAAGTCACATAAAATACAAATACAATTTTCTCTTCAACACATGAATAAAATTAGCAACAGTGAATAACATCAGGGCAAAGAAACAAAGAAAAATTAACAAAAAACCCCATCACAGCCCTTGCTTGAGTGATAGCAGCGAATGGTCCTTTGTGAAAGATTCTGTTTATTGAATCAATTCTTGGAATCTTTAAATGTTTAAATCAGTTAATTAAGGTAAACATTAGGAACCGACCTGACAAACCAAACAGACGATTTAGTGATTGTAAAGAAGATAAATAAATGTCAATTAGACCTAAAATTAAAATGAACCTTTAAAGCAGTCGGGTCTGGGGGACTTGACAACGGCAACAGAATGTGATCCAAAAACGTTCTGACATCAAAGACATCAGCAAAATTGATCAGAGCCAAATATTCCTAAAACATACTCAAGTACAGTGTATGTATTAGATTGGAAGCAGATGTTGGCTTTCTGAAAGCCAGTAGACCATTTTAAACAGCCAGGAACACCTTAAACTTACAGAAGCCTTTACCGTGGATTTATTTCATGAACATTATTCGATTTGTTTTATGTGATGCATATTTAGAATAAATTTGGATAATTTGGTAAACTCCATAAAAATTCATAACTATGATAAATGGTATTTCCATTTTAAACAGCCTGCCAATAAAAATAAAATTACAGCCCCTCTGGCTACAGTGAGGGGAAAAAATGATTTGATCCCCTGCTGATTTGCCCACTGACAAAGAAATGACCAGTCTATAATTTTTTAATAGTAGGTTTATTCGCGTTACCTTTATAAAAGACACCTGTCTACAAAAGCAATCAATCAAGCATATTCCAAACTGTCCACCATGGCCAAGACCAAACAGCTGTCCAAGGATGCCAGGGACAACATTGTAGACCTACACAAGGCTGAAATAGGTACCATCACCAAGCAGCTTGGTGAGAAGTTGACAACAGTTGGTGTGATTATTCACAAACAGAAGAAACACAAAAAAACTGTCAATCTTCCTCGGTCTGAGGCTTCTTGCAAGATCTCACCAAGTGAAGTTTCAATGATCATGATAACGGTAAGGAATAGGCCCAGAACTACTCGGAAGGATCTTGTCAATGATCTCAAGGCAGCTGGGACCAAGAAACCTGAAATCCTGTGAGACCCAAATCGAGCTCTTTGACATCAACTTATCTTACTGTGTTTGAAGGAGTTGGAATACTGCTTATAAACGCAAGAACACTATCCCCACCGTCAAATATGTAGGTGGAAATATTATGCTTTGGGGGTGTTTTACTGCTAAGAGGATAGACAACTGCATCAAAGGGACCATAGACAAGACCATGTACTGATTTGCCAAACATCGGCCTTGAGACCTTAATAACTTGAAGAGGATCTGCAAAGAGAAGTGGAACAAAATTCCCTTCTGAGATGTGTGCAAACCTGGTGGCCAACTACAAAAAACGTCTGACCTCTGTGAATGCAACAAGGGTTTCGCCAAGTACTAAGTCTTGTTTTGCAAAGGCGTCAAATAATTATTTCACTCATTAATATAGAAATCAATGTATAACTTTTTGGAATAAACCAATCAATAAAATCACAGACTTTGTCAGTGGGAAAACATACAAAATCAGTAGGAGATCAAATATTTTTATCCTTTACTGCATGCATTATGAACCCATAGGAAAAGCCTAAAAAATACATACAAATCTTTACATAAACATTTTTTATTAATTTATATAATTAACTTAAATCCTAAAGCAAAATCCGAGTTGTTGAGTTTAGATACTGTATAAGTGTTAACTCTGGACTAGACATTACAACAAACTGTATGTGGGAAAGTGAATTGCTTTGAATCTTAATCACTCATCAAAGTTTCTCACATATAGAAAAGTAGAGCAGGGCGGCCATGTTAGCAGCTCATTTATCCATTTACAGCCCAACTAACACAAAAGGAAACCATCAGGCTGTTCTCGCTTTAACAGGTTGCTATCGGCAGGATAATATGTTCTTGGCCCAAATTTGGACATTTTCCTTGCTAAGCATTTTGCTACCCTTGACTTTTAAATAATATTATTTAACAAATGAAAGTATAGTATGAGTTTAAGGAAAGATTTTTATAAGTTTGTACAAAATTAACTATTTAATAAAAATCCTCTAAGGTGTCTGGTTTCTGCATTTCACTTTACCTAACAAAAAGATGTACCTATTGCTAAATAACCCTGACCCATTTTTCATGCATTGGCAGTAACGTAAGAGAAGGCCGGACCTTTCCCAAGTGGCATGAGAGGCCAGAAGAGAGTGTTCACATCACAAGTAGCTCTGGTTTAGAACTGTCCTGTGGCCATCAAAATAAAACATACACTTTTATTTTCAAAGCAGAATATAGTTGTAAGAATTGCAGTACCATTAAAAAAAATAGTATTTGTGTTCAATCAGGTGCATCTACTCATACTCCCAAACAAGTGCGTCTTTGTCCTCGGGGGCTTCCAAAAATAAATACTTATCTCTAGCTATCCAATGCGGTTTATTTACTTAGTGACCTTGACATATTTACCCTTTTCTCGAAACAATTTATTAAATCGACCTTGACATACAAGGTCAATACATAACTTTCCTACATCAAATAACGAAAGAAAATCTTGGAGGCTTTGCAGGTCGTTCCTTTTTTTTTGTTGTATTTGTCATTAGTTCATTTATTTGCAGATCATTCACTTTTGGTTCCCAAACTTTTTCTGCCAGGTCCCCTTTCTTGCAAAAATAAATCTATTTCAAGCCCCCAAACATTCCAGACAAACACATAAAAACACTTTCAGGAGGATTTATTTCAAAAGTTGTCATGTATTAATGGTAATTAACACAAATTTAGTGTGTGATAACTTGCTAAAAAACACTTAGTAACAAGTCACGTTTAATGTAGAAGCATTAAAAGTAAAAGCTGCAGCTTTTATCCAGTTTGCAAACAGGAAGCAGTATTCTAAACATTTTCAGTCGCTATATTATGAGCAGATTTTGCTTTTTTGTTGAACGACACAACGAAACACACGTTGTGGAGCAGAATATTGAGGGGAAGTGTCATATCGCGCAGTGATAAAAGGAGAGTAAACGACTGACGATGTGCCATATAATTTCTGCTAATATTTCGGACGTTTTTCTCTTTTGAAATTTTGATGCATTCCTATAAAATTCTGCTGACTTTACACTAGCCTTCCCACCCCGTTTAGGAACCTTTCATCATCCATACTTTCTAAGATTTAACTTGTAGGCGGGAAATTTCATCTTTGCCCTTCCATCACAGGGTTTGTTCTGGGCTACACCACCTAAACACTCGGCTACACAGTTTTTTACAAGGTTCTCCATCTCCTTCATTACACAATAGTTTTCCATTACAGCGGGACAGCCATGCTTGCTCATGACCTCGAAAGAAATCACAGAAGCCCAACAGTCATTATTTTTCTGCTTCCTGGTCTGGGCCTACGTGGGAGTGTGTTTGTAATGTCTATGATTACTGCAGATTGGTGGTTTCAAAAGCATGCCTTCTTCAGCCAGGCTGTTTTTGACAGTTACACTGTTGTTGTTTTTTTTTTTTTTCCTTGCAGTAATACTACTATTTTCTTTTTACCTTTTTGGGTATTTCAGCATGGAGCCGAGACATCATTATAAAGTTTCTTTTGATTGCTTGCAAAGTTTCAGCTGAACACAGTCACATCAGAGCAAATCAGGATGATACCATAAGCGATCAAACTCTAAGCTTATGAATGGCAGGGCATTGATTGTGCTCCCTTGATTATTTCATTCTCGCTCTCATGGATTATGTTGGATAAGTGTCCCTCTTTTTGTCTGCTTTTGATTGGGGGCTCTGGCCAGCTTGTCTGTAGATAATCAAGCCTGTCTTTGTGGAAGCTTTGTCCTGACCCTTAATCAATTCCAATCTCCCATTGTCTAAGCTTCTTTATTCATCACCTGATCTCCACATCGTGACAGAACCTTAGGCCACCAAGTATTGATTGGAGGAAAGGGGGGGTTTAGATGCCTTTATGTGTAGTTATGTTCCTGCCTCAGACTCCATCTTGGCAGAATGCCGTCCTGAAGCAAGTGTAACATGTCTAGTGAATTAGTACAAACGTGCATTTAGAAAGGCTGAAAATTCCGTATAACAAAATATAATGCCTAAAAAAGAGTGTTGTATGTCATGAACACCACAGGAATGCGCTTGGCTCTATGCTGCGGTCTGGCGTTCTATGCAATGTATTCGCATTTCTTTAAATGCGTCTGTAAAGTGGAATATCTCGCTTAATTTAAATTTCTGCAAATCATTTGGTCACTATTGTTATTCCATTTAAAATATCTCCAATATTCACTAAGGGCTCACATTTTTAATAAAACACACAGTCGACTTTTTTAAGAGCACAAAGTTCCTCTGTGGTGGAAGCTTACCACAATCAGGCTTATATAAGCAAACAGGGGCAGTTTTGTCTGCATTGATGGTCTAGGTCACTTCACAGCTTTTAAAATTGCCCCTTTTAATAAGGCTTAGGGGGATCAAGGCTTATGCCTTGTGGCAGAGGTGAAATGTGTGGTCATTAAGCGAAAGCTTCTTAAGTAAAACAAGAAAAAAAAAAAAAAAAAAAAAAAAAAAACATAGACCAGCATGCACAGTCACTAATGGGACTCTGGAAACGTGAGAGAAATAAACCTTTATTGCGTTCCCGCACTTTTTTTTCTCCAGCACAGCTGATGCTGATTAGAGAAGTCCAATTCGTAAAGATTTCGCAAAGGGATCGCCACACATGTGATTAATAACAGTTAAACTTTCAAATTTGAGCCTTCAACATCTTCCAAATTGTCATTACACACATTGCACGTAGCCATATTCGGCCGGTGACATAAATACACACAATTAAGTTAAAAAAGTACATCAGTAAATCAGTACATTAGCAACCAGATACATGTGTGAGATGTTTCTGTAGCAACCAGATACATGTGGTGTGTGTTAAGATCATGTTTCACAGTGTCGGGGTATGTTTTTTGACATGTATAGATGTGACATGACTTATAATATTTGTTATCGTGGATGGAATGTTTATATTGCGTAATGACTCTGCGTACATATCTGTAAGTTTCTAGCGAGACAAACGCAGGTGCACAGAGCCAAAGCCGTAGAGACACATTCTGGACTTGAGACTCGGTGAGATTGATGGCGAGAACTGATTGTGTGTGGCTTAATACTAACTCGCCTAATGGCTGCCTGCGATGTTTTAAAAAAAAAAAAAAGCCCAGAACAACTTGCGGTTTTTAATGATGCCAGCAGTGTAGCGCTTTAAGGAGTCTCAGATGTCCGAGACACAGACTTGCTCGGGGTCCCGGTTTCAGAAACACTGAAACTAAACTCACAGGCTATTTTCTTTTACTTACCTCAATCGTTGTATAAATTCAATGCTTTATTTCTTTTCCAGCCTTTCTTTCTTTTTCTTACTTATGTTCGAAGATAGAGGAACATTGACAGTTGTTATGGGTGGGGTGCTCATTCGTCAAGTCTTTACACTGAGATTTGGGGATTAGGAAGCATAAATTCTTTTAGCTATTGAATGTTGCTGTATGCATAGTATAGTACTTATTATAACGTATAATAAAAACACACCCATCACTCTCCCAACACAATAAAGTTTTTAATTGTGGTTAATTAACGAAACAGAACTACAGAAAGTTATCGATACTTTGAATAGCTAAATTCTTAAATGTTTTTTTAACTGTTTTCTAGATTATAAATCCATCCAGAATAGAATTCTTTTAAATTTTTAATCTAGAAAGCGGTTAAATTAACCCATGGCCATCAACGTCATTAAAAAATAAATAAAAATGACCTTTCCTTATTTCAATCATATCCATGATTTTTATTGTCATTGTCATTGTCACTGGCACAATAACTTGTTATTATGTAAATATGATCCAATTGAGGCCGGAATAACAAGAAGCACCTGACCATTATGCAATCCGGCCAGGCGGCTGCATGTTAATGAGCTTTGTTGCCATGGTGTTCTTTGTTGTCTGGTTTTCTGACTTTCACCAATTTTCCCTCTGTTTCTTTCTTTTCTTTGCGTAGACGACTGGAACAGAACAGCATCAAGTCTGTCCCACCAGGAGCGTTTTCACCTTACAAGAAGCTGCGACGAATGTGAGTTTATTGACTCAACAGCACTGGGAGTCGCATACAAATGACTGTAATACAGATAATGTTAGACATCGGACAGAAAAATAAGTAACCGGGCTTCCATACAAAAACAAATATCTTACACTAACACCATCACTGACAAATTAAAGGATAAATGTCTTTAGAAAACACATAAAATACTATACGAGCAAATAGTAAAATAAAAATGACAGCAAGACAAGCAAGTGTAGTTTTCCTAAACCGTTGTTAACAGCCTTACATTTTTTTCTTTCTTCAAAATTTTAGATGGTTTATATATAATACTCTTTATATCTCTGCCAATGGTAATATTTGATTGGTCCTCCATATCTTAATGTTTAAAAAGAATGAGTTCACTAAGTGCAAAACATAGTCATAGGCATAACATTGTCTATCTGACTAAAGGAGGTCTGAGGAAGGCCAGGGGAAATCCGCCAGCCAAACTTGGGTCTGGCCCCCAGCCACAGCCAACAACCAGTGGATAATTATATAATAAAAGACAGAAGCAAAAACAAACACCAAACTTGAGTAGAAAGAATGCTCAAAAACGCACAATCGGAAAACTATTAATTACCATTTTCTCAGTGCAATTATACATTATACATACATAAAGAACATTTGTCATCCTGAGTTTCTCCTTCAAGTGTCTACAAATTGGACACTTGACAAGTCTAGACCGAAACTGTCGAATTTGAGAGGCATAACGTCCCAAAGCACCCATCTTCCAATCAATTCTTTGTTGATTTTGTTGTCAACATTAATCAAATATAACTTATGCGAAGTAAAATGTTATGTACTAGTTGTCCGCCCTATCACAGCATTTGGAAATAATCATCATCAGGATTTTCTAAATATGAGTGGGGATAAACCAAGATCAATGTGCCAGGTTGATAGATCGATGTATCGTTTTTCCATGTACTATACAGAGCATTTAGGCACTCCCATTCTTTTATATGTTAACAAATAATGTAGGGACATAAATAAGAGCCCCAAAATAATGCATCAGGTGGATTTTAGCATATTTTATACATTAATTTGTCTATGTATTGTTTCAACTTGTTAAGGTTAACTTATAAATTGTGCCCAAAGATCTCATTTTTGGAGAAAACATCCCAGATGGAAGACTCTAGACATGATGGCCTGAATGACCTGGAACAGCAGCCACATCCCCAAAACCCTTGGCATTTGCCTAGTTTTTGCCCTCAAATAGCAGCCGTGGGAAGAAAGAGAATTTCTTTTTTTATTTCCGAGACCGCTCACTTGTCCTTCAGTGACGCGTTGGCCCAGTAACCAAACAAATCATGGCAATGCTTAATCTGTGTAAAAATAAATCTCTCACATTTCCCTCCTTTTCAGCCTGTCTGCTTTTTCAGCTGTCCCACTTGCCATCATAACTTTTCACCAGGCTGAAAGAAGCCCAATGAATCCACTAATGGAAGGGTGGTAAAGAAAAAGTTTTCTCTTCGACATTCCTGTCTATACAAAAAAAAAAAAAAAAACCATAACCCTGTTTTAGAGTTGTTCGTCGGCTTTATGCATGTCGCTTGTTGGTTTGTTATTTTGTAGACAACAGTTTGTGTCTTATGTATAGACCACCTCAGGGTACAATAACTAACTGGGAGGTTATTGACCAAATTGAGGACATATTATTTACCTTATACCAGAAATCAGACATCTGCCTAAAGGCAAACTCCCATTGTACTTCAGATCATATCATTTTAAGTGTCTGGGAGAAATAATAGTCCATCATTCAAGTAAAAAGCACATATTTGGCTATTGCACTCAATACCACACATCTTTACTTGATTTAAATACATTCAGCTGACTTTTTGTTGGAGCTGATACCTAAATGTTCATTTAGAGGACAGTGTCCTCCCTTTTACACCATTTCACAACTCATACTGACAAAGCTTTGTGCATGTTTTTCCTTTCTGAGAATTTATTTGAAGCACAGTGGAAATATACTCAGCAACCTTGTCTAGTCTAGGAATCTCACTGCACAAAAAAAAATCACCGCTGTTGTTTTGACAAAGGGCCACAAACTTGTGGAATTTGTTCAACCGTGTTCCAGTGCAAAGGAAAAGCCCTTACAGACAGGCTGGGACAGTTAGAAACCATACCCTAAGCAACCATAGCCTGGATCCTCAGCCAACCCATGCACAGCTCTCCGTGGCCAGCTACATAAATCGGTGCCCAAAAAGTGCCTTTTGCCTGTTAGAAAATTGACTAAAGGCAATCACTGGTGACTGATGTTCTAGTAGTGCTAGAAAATAGGGACACATGATTGGAGCCCTTAAAGTGTATCTGGATTGTCTTTCTTATTCAATTTTTTGCATTCTGATTTTTTTCTTACCCAATTACCCTCCTTTGTTTACAGAGATCTCAGCAACAACCAGATCTCCGAGATTGCTCCTGATGCCTTCCAGGGCCTGCGTTCCCTCAACTCTCTGTAAGCGTGTCTTGCTTGTCAAAATGTTACTGTTGAATTTAACTGAAAAGACGCCAAAAGATTTGCAGCATAGATCAGCTTTTTGAGAGTAAAAAGTTTTGGAAGTCTCTAAAAGCATGTCAGCCTGACAGTTATATTTGCTTGACATATCAGTACCATATGTATTGGTGTGTAAGATTTTAGACTCTCATGACTGCAATTACTACTATGTCTGACCTTCAGGGTACTATACGGGAATAAGATCACAGAGTTGCCCAAAGGAGTGTTTGATGGACTCTATGCCCTCCAACTTCTGTAAGTTTGACAAATTAACCTGGTTGGGGTGATAACTATAGAGCCATCTGAACCAGTTTGGCTCAATTAAACTTTACAAGGAGACATTTTCTAGTCTTGACCTGCTGGTCTCTTTTCCTCTTCCCAGACTACTGAACGCCAACAAAATACACTGCGTCCGCGCTAATGCATTCCAAGACTTACAGAATCTTTCCCTGCTGTCTCTCTACGACAATAAGATCCAGACTCTGGCCAAAGGCACCTTTGCCTCGCTGCGTGCCATTCAGACACTGTAAGTACCTCCTATTTTTCTCTTCCCATTCTTGATTCTCTCATCTGATGAATCTATCTTTAAAAGCCAGAAAGCAACAAAAAAAATGTCCGTCTCCTGGCCATACTAACTCCTGCAAGCCAAGGCATACAATATTTTGCAAGTTATCTCAAGTGCCCTATTTGTATATTTTCCGACCTTAATACATGTTGTAACACTTTTTGTTTGCATGTGTAACCGCATCCTATAATACAGCAACAGAGTGAGATGTCATAAATCATTCACACTGGTAATTGTATCTTGGACGGGCTTCAAACTTTAGTTTGTACATCTCCTGGGTTCCTAAACAACTTGATAAACCATTAAATATAAAAACAATATTCTCCATTCCACACACATTCCATAAACTCAAAAATTTATGATGTGTTCCTGGTGTTTCTTTTAACAAAATAACCTCGAAACAACTGCTGGCCAAGCAACTTAATTAAACACTGCACGGAAAACCCAGACGTAGCATGCGAGACCAACGCAATGTTTTCTTGTCTCCATTCCAACGTGTGTCTGTAAAGGCTAGTAAAGCATGCTGGGTGACATTTAGAAAGACAAGTCAACATGCTTGTTATATTTAGTCTGAATTGCGAGGAACCTCTATAAGATAACCTCCTGCTCCCCCCATTGTCCACTGGCTGCATTGTTCTAGATTTAGACACAGTGCTCAGATGACCATAGTTATGGTTGCTACATGTCTGGCACTCCATCACTCTTAGCTACTGTGTACCCTCTCATTCAACTCTTGGACAGCATGCAGGGAGTAAAAAAAAGAAAAAAAGAAAAAGGTTTAACAGTTACTGGAACAGTGTTATCAGATTACATTGAAGCTGAAACAGTCTCCAGTCACTTTAGGACATGCCTGAAGTTAACTAGCCATAGTAAATAGAGATATTGGATCGTTTAATGGTTGCGGTGAATTATTGAAGCCTTTGTTGGTGAAAAATCCAAATCAAGCCAGTGGTAATTAAATAAAGAATGGAATATGGAAAGACAGATGAATTACAGGAAGTAACTTTAATAAAGAGGTATTTTAATACAATAACCAGTGACAAAAAATAGCTTATATTTTCAAAAGCAGTGCTGACTGGATGCTAATGTTTTCTCCTTTCTCGGCTCCTACAGTCACCTGGCGCAAAACCCATTTATCTGTGACTGTAACCTTAAATGGCTGGCTGACTATCTGCGTGCCAACCCGATCGAAACGAGCGGTGCGCGGTGTGCTAGCCCACGCCGTCTTGCTAACAAAAGAATCGGCCAGATAAAGAGCAAGAAGTTCCGCTGTTCTGGTAAGCTATTGCTTTTTTATTTATTATTTTTATCGTCATTTTTTCTTCTTATTTCTGCCAATCATGCAGCTTGTCATGTACATTCCTACCATCTATCTGCTCACCTCATCATTTATTCCATGGGGGCGCTGTCATTTAAGCTAAGCTAACTGCTAATCAACTAATCAATGCACAATTTTCACCAGTTAAGCAATTAGGAAAGTGCACGGTAAGTGGTGGCTCAGTGTTTAAGGTTTTGGAAGATTGGGGTTTAATTCCCAGCACCACTGAGTTGCCACGTGCCCCCCAATTGCTCAGTTGTGTAAAGGGCGTCAATGCCAAATGCCAGAAATGCGAATGTAAATGTAATGTTTCTCTTCTATTTCTTCCTGGTTTGCACCCATGTTTTATACATCTTAATGCCATGTGTTTGAGACACTTGCAGACATGCAGTTTCTGCTGCCTCTCTTTTTTTAAAATATCTTGGACATGTGTCTAATCCCACTGTCTAATTCCATCTGAATGGGCCCAACCCTGTAAACGCATCCCCAGAGTATCAAACATGCTCTTATTCAGGGAACAGACATCATCAGACCTGCCTTTTCTATTCACAGAACCTCCAAGATTACACAATTAGCTTCTTTTGGATTTACTATGTTGACTTTTAATGTGATTAATATCTTAGTTACAAGGTTCATACAACACACACTTTAATTCAATGTAATTTTATTTGTATAGCGCTTTTTACAGTGGTCATTGCCACAAAGCGGCTTTACACAACGAATAAAGCTTCCTGTTAGCTAAAAAAAGAAATAATGATTTGTTTTAGCTTTGTAATCCTATCCCATGACTACCGTCTGACAATTTCGATTCCACCTGCCTTTGCATGCGTCTAATACATCCATTTAACGATATCTTATTGATGTCATTGCTTTTTTTTCCTTCTGTCTCCATCACAGCCAAAGAGCAGTACTCCATTCCAGGTGAGTGGGCTTCAACATTGCTTTCTTTCCTCCTTCGCTTTATCATTCGCTTTTGTTTTGTTTTTTTTTATATATTGGAGTATATAACAACTAAGGCAGGTTATTAAAAATGTTACATTCAGAAAACAGGTGGAATTTTAATAGCGATCGAAATCTGAATATGTTTCCTGATCGTTTTACCCCAAAAAATCTTTCTGAAAATAATTTAATGAGGAACAGACATGCAAAAAAAATGAATTGCTGATTTTGGCCGAAAGGCTTTAATGGAAAATTTAATTTAGAGAAAAGATCAAAGAGATGATGGATTGATGCATTATCTGTCTTCCTTTAAAAAAAAAAAAAACTAAAAGAGATCCAAATCTTTCCTGAAGAACATTCTTTTATGAATAATAAATAATAAGACGAAGTTCCTGACGCTTCATACTTCCAAACCAAAAACAATACAAATAAAACGGATAGTATTTTAACTCCATATTTTTTGTCAATCCTCTATCTCTTTCTTTCTCTTTCCCTTTTTTTCCCACCCCAAAAGTTCTAAAATTTAAACAGCCGCAGGAAAAGTGAAACTATTCGTGCTGTAGATGTTTGTCTTTGTGAGTCATCCGAATTCTCCTGCAAACATGCAGTCTTAATTAGGGATCAAAATATCAGTGACAAACATAGGAATTTGCCACCCATCTTTATTACCCCTGGTGAAAAAAGAAAAAAAAAGAAAAAATCAAAGAGCCTAGTCAACTTTATTGTTTCCTGTTTAACTCGTTTGTCACTATCTTACCAGGAAATGCTGTTTCCACCAGTTACATCCAAAACAGTCTCGAATGCACATCATTAGTGGGGCTAAACTTCCTGATTCTGAGCGAGGTCTCCGAGTGAAGTCTTTGAAGCGAGGTTTAGAGTTTAGTGTGACACCGCTCTCTCACCTCATCTGCACACGGTCGTTCGGATCCAGCCAAATATCGCTAATCATTTCATACAATAAATGTCAAACAAATGCTTTTTTGGGTCGCACGAATAAGGAACTGGATATTATTTACTGCCGTTAAGTTCCAAGAGAATTATTCACTTAGCTCTAATTTGTTCCAGATCTGTACTGTTCCCTCTTAAAAATATATATATATATATGTCTTTGAACGGAATTCGTGGGTTGCTCCATTTCAGGATTTTGGTTAAACAACAAATTAGGGTTTAACTTTTCATCAAATGGATTTGTCAGTGGTGAGTGGGAATGGGCTTTTTCTCCCACACGCTGTAGCCAGGAGCACTTCGGCTCGTTAACAGCTACCCACAGCCACAGCAAGAGCAACAATAGTGCAACCATCCAACCAAAGCCCACAGAGCTTTCACTATAAGTGGCTTCAAGTGGAATCTGTGTGCTTAATTATTTAAGGCCTATTATATAACTGTGTTCAAGCACCTTGGCGCATTCCGTCTATTCTTGGTGAGTCACAAGCGACGAGAAAGAAAGAAAGAAGTAGTATGCTGGTGGTCCTGTGAATTTTTATGGCTTAAATGTATTAACTGGGAAGTGGTAGGTCAGTGGTTAAGGTGTTGGACTGCTAACTGGAAGATCAGGGTTCAATTCCCAGCACAATCAAGCTGGCACTGTTGGGCCCCTGAGTAAGGCCCTTAACCCACAATCGCTCAGTTGTATAAAAAAGATAAAAGTAAGTCGTTCTGGATAAGGACGTCTGCCAAATGTTGTAAATATAAGATGTATTAGAGCAGCGTACTGATTTTTATTGGTCGAACATGTCCCATAAATTCATTCCCATTCTACTGGCATAAGTAAAGAAGATCCCTTATAGTATTGTAAAGTAACGTTACTATAGAGCCTGCAGTAAAATTTCCTGTAGTGTTTTTGATCGTTACTATAGTAAATCTATCATAGTTGACTATAAGCTTGTTGTGGTAATTTTACTCCACTTGTTCTAGTAACTCGACTATAGTCAAATAAACGAATGACTCCATTAATGACTAGAGTCAATTTTCTACAACTCTATTATACCGTATGTGTGAAAACCTTCACAGCACAAATCACAACAAAAAGTGGATCAACGCAACACACAAAATCCCTCAAATGAATCAAACCGAACAACATGTTAACAAACGCTTCATTTTTGATTGCGGATTTTTGTGGAAAATCTTCACTGCATTGTTGAACTTTGGTGGAATCAATGATCTGACATTGCTGTCCATTAGAAATGGGAATCTGGTCTTTCCCACTGGAACACACTGTTCCCCATTAACAACTCGGTTCTCCATAGAACCACTCTTTCAAATATTGTTGATCAGTTCACTACAGTTCTTTCTATAGTTTGGTGTAAACATTAAGCGAGTGTAAATACTATAATAAACTAAATCCTTTAGTAAAGACTAGAATATCATCCAGTTTATCACCGTCTTCTAGTTTACTACAGTCACTTAAAGTAACGTTTACTACAGTATTTACTCCAGTTTATCAATTCACTACAGTTAATACTATAGTACACTGCAGGAAGATGGAGGACATACTCTAATATTACTACACTATACTATAGTTCACTGCACTAAATCCTAAGTATTTTTTATGTAAGATGAGATCAAATAAGAAGAAGTCCAAGAACGCAAAATTAAACATATTCTCTGAATCAGTCAGTGCAACATTAACCAGTTGTAGGTATCTTCAGGCACTTGTATACTTAAGAGGGCAGAGGGTTCGAAGACAGTTTTTAACCCTATCTAGGCTGGTAGAACTAGCTGGTTGGATAAAATAAGGTACTAAAGCACAGTTTTTCTTGGCCACATGTGCTACATATTTAACTGGCTGTTAAGATAAAAATGCAGGCACTCCTACAAGTCTCAACATTAGGTTCTGTAGATCCGTTTTGATTTCGGATGTGATCTAACCCATATTTTCTCAGAAGAATAATGATATCTCACTCTGAAAAATATCTTTGCTCTGCGAGCTTCCGTTGAAGCGCTTTAATTGCACAGTTTCTATATTCCTGGCGAAGCATTTCCCACATAGACCTGCTAGAGCCAAACAACTGCTGTTTCACACCACAAAAGACAGCAGGAAACTTCAGTGGGAAACACATTGCCTGACACCGAGTTAGGATCTGATAGATGATTCACTGCAGGCAAACCATAGACTTGATGAGCTGAGAAGAAAACATTTGAATGAATTTGCTGTTAAAATGATTTAATGTGTGAAGACTAAGGCTTGTCCAATGATTGGCGAGACCGTAGATTTTAGAAAGCTTAAGGGAGGTGGAACAGATAATGTCCACAAGCTCATTCGATACAAAAATTTTTCATCTGTGTTTCTTCAGGCGCCGAGGACACCAGGTTGAACAATGAGTGCAACAATGAACCAGTCTGCCCAGCCAAGTGCCGCTGTGAATCCAATGTAGTGGACTGCTCCAATCTGCGCCTCACGAAGATCCCTGAACACATCCCGGCCTCCACCTCCGAGCTGTAAGCATTTCTGCATGACTGGAAACTCTTAATCAGGGGTATTCATCTCTACTAATGACTTGCAAACTGGGAAACCGGTGTGGATTACACAGTACCCAGCAGTGCTAGACTACTTTCAACAAAAGTTCAACTGCAGATAGAAACATAAACTTCAGAAATACAGTTTAAATAGACATCCTATTGTTTCATTATGGTTAAACTTTTAATATATGGTTTAAGAGTGGTGGCTCAAATGGTTAAGGCTAAGGTTAAAGATTGGAAGACCGGGAAGACCAGAGTTCAAGCTCCACCGCTCCAGGGGCGCTGTATCATAGCTGACCCTGCGCCAAATAAAGATACTGTAGATATTAGTTCTGGTTTATTATACTGACACCTGGTACATCAGTTGCATTGATGACTGTTTTTTTTTTACATGTACTATAACTACCTTGTGCACAAGTACAAAAAAAAGAAATTACTTTAAGTAGACTTGCACATCTCCTGAAGCTCCAAAGTCGTTTTCTCTTTCCTGTGGATGATGAATCTCCAGCGGCAAAACCCCGGTGCCTCAGTTTAGGATGTGGTTTTCTGCCGTCATTATTGCTAGAAGTTTACCCACTCATCTTTATTCAGCAGAGACTCGGATTTGCATGAATTTTGCCGTGCCAGCATGCCAGCAGGACTGATTGCTTTTACAGTGCTAGGAGGTCAATCTGAATTTATAGCTAACATTTATCTGTCTTGTCAACTTTGTTTCACTTTCCTGTCTCCTGTCAGACGACTGAACAACAATGAAATCACTTCTCTGGAAGCTAACGGCGCGTTCAGGTCTCTGACGCAGCTGAAGAAAATGTAAGAACGAACCCCAAAGCCAGACGCAGACATGTGTTTCAAACTTACTATGTCTTTCTACTAAGCTTATTTGGATATTGCCATTTGTTTCGCAGAAACCTCAGCAATAATAAGATCACTGAAATCGAAGACGGTGCGTTTGAAGGAGCTTCGTCGGTTTCTGAGCTCCACTTGACGGCCAATCAACTGGATTCTGTGCGTGGTGGCATGTTTCGGGGTTTGGAGGGGCTTCGGATGCTGTGAGTTATGAGTATATATGTGAGGGGTAAAAAAAATGAGTGGAAAAGATAGGCTTAAGGTACAATATTTGTTACTTAATAAATGGTAAAGTAATTAGTAGTGCCTCATACCAATCATTGAATTGTTTAATATTTGGGGTAGAGAGGGAAGCTTATTGGTTCTAATCGTAATGCTGATCAAAGGGTTATGGTTTTAGTTGTATAAATATGATAACAGTAAGTCGCTATGGATAAGGGTTTGTGTCAAATGCTTTAGACTCGAATTTTTAGATTTTATTGGTCTGTATCATTAAACCAAGTGTTTGACTGCTAATTGGAAGAGCAGAATTTGATTTCCAGAACCACCACGTTGCCATAAATATAAGGGAATTTGCTGTAAATACTGTAAATATAAATGTTACTTTTGATGCACTGCTTTTACATATAACTGTTTAATTTCCTTTTTTTTTTAGAATGCTGCGCAACAACCGTATTAGCTGCATCCATAATAACAGCTTCACTGGCTTGTACAACGTTCGTCTTCTGTCCCTGTATGACAACCAACTGACCACTATTTCACCTGGAGCTTTTGACACCCTTCAGACCCTCTCCACCCTGTATGTCCTGACAAAATTTCAACTTTTATTTGCACTTTAATTTAAAGTTTTGGTTCTTTGTTCTCCGCCTTGAGGAATGCAGAAATCCAAACAAATGCTTTTTTTTGCCCCAATCTTTAGTCTTTGTATATTTGGTCAATTCCAGAGCAATTTAGAGTTAGTATCGAATTTCCTGAGCAGCAGCTCTGGAACAACTGACCTGGTTTTGATTAGAATGAGGAAACTCGGTTCTGACTCGAACTTTCCTGACTCACAATTCGTTTGGGTATTTTTCCATTCCCGCCGCAGGAACTTGCTGGCCAACTCCTTTAACTGCGACTGCCGGTTAGCATGGCTGGGCGACTGGCTGAGGACTCGCAAGATTGTTACTGGCAACCCGCGTTGTCAGCGTCCTGCTTTCCTGAAGGAGATTCCGCTGCAGGATGTGGCTCTGCCAGATTTCCGCTGTGAAGATGGTAGAAACATTCTTTCACTTTTGTGCCAAAACCTGAGTTGAAGATGAATACAACACATTGGGGTAGAGCAAATGCGATTAGGGATTTCCTGAAACTTTCTCTTTCACTCATAGCCTTTTGTAATGTTTATAGAACAATTAGCTTATAATACAATAAAAAAAGAATTAAGTCTAGAGAATTACCATAGGATT
The DNA here is from genome assembly GCA_005784505.1 of Bagarius yarrelli. Lineage (NCBI taxonomy): Eukaryota > Metazoa > Chordata > Actinopteri > Siluriformes > Sisoridae > Bagarius > Bagarius yarrelli. Next base: position 1,879,765 of record VCAZ01000150.1, on the reverse strand, counting down.
TTTAAAATTTTTCACCTTATGGGATGTAGAGAAAGGTTGTTTCTTTTCATTGCCTATTCATTGTATTTGTTACTAATAGTGATTTTATCTTCGTTTTAAATTCAGGTCCTGGGGGGGCTACAGCTCTAGAGAGATTTATGTTTTGCTTTTTCTTTTATGCTAAATTCACCCTTGGTAATTCACAGATGAGTTAAATCAGGTGCGTTAAATGAGGCATATAAACGCTTTACCGTGCAATTCTTTACCCTTCCAGGATTGGGATCTAACATCATTTACACTTTTCTAGATTTATCTCTTAAAATAATGCAATAAATACAAATTCAAATTCGTTTAGTTTGGAATAAACAGTTTATTTAGTCTGAACTGATAAAAATGCAAAAAAAAATTATACACGCACTTGATACTATGGCTGATGTCAGAAGTGTGTATTTACCATGCTATAAAACACTTCCCGCTTAGTTTTACACATAAATATATGTAGATTTGTCTTACTAAATATACTCATGCACTGTTCTATACTCTGTTTATCTGTATTTACTGACCACTCTGTGTCCCATGGCGCAGGCCAAGACGATGCCAGCTGCTTACCACGCCCACAGTGCCCGAGCGAGTGTACTTGCCTGGAGACGGTGGTCCGCTGTAGCAACAAACACCTTCATTCCCTCCCTAAGGGCATCCCACGTAATGTTACAGAGCTGTAAGTCTGGTGCTGGGAATATATTGCAAAAAAAAATAAATAGGCAAAACATTATTTTTTAACAAGAATCTCAATGACAAACATATGCTCATGGTACAAAGCCAGCCAAATCAGATATAAAATTAAAGGGCAGCTAGAAGGATTTATTTTTTTACATGCTTTTGAACGACTAGACATATCGATATATGATACACATGCTTTCGCTGTGAATTTTCAGAATGCATGTTTATTTTCTCTGCTTGCTCTAAATCGAAGGCCAGAGGCGAATGGTTTTGCTATAAACATGAGACCAGGAGAAAAATAAATACCCGCATTCCTTAGAGTGTGGCTCCCAAGAGCCTGTGAAACTTAGGCTGATGTCATTTAGGTGCTCAGGGCCAAAGAACCTCAAGCAAATTGTGCAGGCAATATGCAACTACAGAGGAAAAAAAAAAAAAACATCCAAAGGCAAAATAACATGATGATGAGTAGGAGTGATGGAAACTTGGACACTTGTAGGTATCAATCTGTTTTCTCCTAGTTTACCCCACTCTTTTTCAGACCATCCTGTCATTTCTAAATACAGGTGCTCTCACTGATGGAAAGCATTCCAGGTGTGGTCCTGCTTTTATCCTTAAGCTCTTTAACCACAGTCATTAGCCGTAACAACAAAAAAAAAAAATCCCACATCCCATCCTCCATTTCACATTTTTTCAGCAAAAGTATGTAACCGGTTCTGTTAAATTAGCTAATCTTTGCCTCAAATCCAGTGACACACCCTATTGACCCTCATTGTTTTTAGTAGCATAATACCGATCACAATGATCACAATAGGGCACAGGATTCAAAATGGCCTGTCTGTGTGTGTGTGTGTGTGTGTGTGTGTGTGTGTGTTGAGTGAGTGAGAGTGGGACTGACACATTCCACACACAAGCACAAACAAGCGAGCCTGAAAGCATGCAGTCATCAGTCATTCAGACAGCCTGATACAATGCTAAACACACACGCTTACAAACACACATTAGTGCGGCAATACAAATGTTATTTTTATAGCACTTTTATTTTCACACACCAGCCTACGTTCTAGATACCCACTGCTCAAATCCATCAAAGCACGGACTCCACAAGAACCCTGCATGTGTTAGTGGTATCTGGAACCAAGTCATGTTGTTTTAAGTTCGTAAAATGTGGGATGTGACTTCATTGATCAAGATTATTGATCAAGTCCAGCACATCCCACAGATGCTTGATTGGATTGAGGTCTAGAGATATGCAGACCAAATTACCCATATAAAAATTACTATAGTATTGTAGAGTAACATTACTAAAGAACCTGTAGTAAGCTTCCCTGTGGTAAATACTGTAGTGTAAATACTGATGGTTACTATAGTAAATCTATCATAGTTGACTATAAGCTTGTTGTGGTAATTTTACTCCACTTGTTCTAGTAACTCGACTATAGTCAAATAAACTAATGACTCCATTAATGACTAGAGTCAATTTTCTACAACTCTATTATACCGTATGTGTGAAAACCTTCACAGCACAAATCACAACAAAAAGTGGATCAACGCAACACAAAAATCCCTCAAATGAATCAACAAACCGGAACAACATGTTAACAAACGCTTCATTTTTGATGGCGGATTTTTGTGGAAAATCTTCACTGCATTGTTGAACTTTGGTGGAATCAATGATCTGACATTGCCGTCCATTAGAAATGGGAATCTGGTCTTTCCCACTGGAACACACTGTTCCCCATTAACAACTCGGTTCCCCATAGAACCACTCTTTCAAATATTGTTGATCAGTTCACTACAGTTCTTTCTATAGTTTGGTGTAAACATTAAGCGAGTGTAAATACTATAATAAACTAAATCCTTTAGTAAAGACTAGAATATCATCCAGTTTATCACAGTCTTCTAGTTTACTACAGTCACTTAAAGTAAAGTTTACTACAGTATTTACTCCAGTTTATCAATTCACTACAGTTAATACTATAGTACACTGCAGGAGGAGAAATACTCAAATATACTAGACTATACTACAATTTACTGTAGTCTAGTGTAGTCATCAAACCATTTTTGAAGTATTTCTTGTTGAAAGGGAGAACGTTTATAAGGGTACACTGTTGCCATAAATTAGTGAATTTGGTCCACAACAATGTGACATATGGTCAGGATCAAGGACCCCCAGGTTTACCAGCAAAACATTGCCCAGCATCATACAGCCTTCAATGGCAGTCATCCTAAAGCCTATCTTCGTGCCATCACTTTCCCTGCTGTCCATTGCCCCACAGGTCAGTTCTCATGCCAATATACCCATTGTACATGCTTTTAACAGTGTAATTTTGCTACTCTTTTCTTTGGGATTGAAGCAGACGGGTTAACCTTTGCACCCCGCATGCATCAATCAATGAGTCTTGGGCACCCATGACCCTGTCGCATGTTCACAGCCCTTCTACGGACTACTATTGTTTGGTAGTTAACACTGCAGGGGGGCAGGAGCATATGACTGGACATGATTTTTCCAAGTAGGATGTGATCCTGGATTAACCTCATAACACATTTCAGTCAGCCAATCATAACTATCTGATGCCATCAATATGTGCCAACCAAACCCACCTCAATTCATTTTTTTATCTTTTTCTTTTATTATCCACAAACAAAATGACAAATGCTGAAAATATCTGATTGGCTGAAAATTATAATTCATTGATTCTGAAACAATTTACTAATAATGACATTTTACATTTCCAGCATTTTGGCAGACGTCGTCTTATCCAGAGCGACTTACATTTATCTCTTTTATACAACTGAGCAATTGGGGGTTAAGGGCCTTGCTCAGGGGCCCAACAGTGGTGGCTCGGTGGTGCTGGGTCTGAACTCCAGTCTTTCTGGTATCAGTCCAACACCTTTACAACTTAGCCACCATTTTTCCCATGACACACAACATGAAATTAGTAATTAGTACTATATTAAAATAATTGATGATAGTCCAGAAACAACATTAGTAAATTTAGACGGAATTGTTTATAATAATCCAAAAATAAACATTATTGAATTTAGACACTGAATCATAAACAATCACTAATGAACAATTGAACATAAAATGTTCTGTAACGGTGAACCTGTAGAACCGCAATAAAGCAACATTCTTACTATAAAAACAGGATTTACGTTTAGTTTATTAAATCACAACCTTTTAAAATGTAACAATTACAAGATAACCATAAATTTGGAAAAAAAAATAATACATTACTTTTTATTCATGCACACACACACACACACACACCTAAATACATTTTACTGCACACACAAACATCTATTTTTGATCACCAAACATGAGGAGGGAAATGTTCCCACATTATATAAACTGCATATACATTGTTGTATTCAGTACAGCATGTCATGTATTACATTGTCATTTACGTATTTCAGGGTTTTTTATTTTAATAAATACATTTATATTATTATATTTCAGTTTTTCAAGGAGGGAAAGATTTGGAAAACACACACTGATGACATCGGATGGTTATGATTAGTTAGATGGTTGGAAAATGTTGATCCAGGATTACATATTAAATGTTGATCCACAGGATCACATCCTACTTGGCAAAAATACGTCCACCCCAGGGGTGGATGTGATTTCCACTCCAGGAGCACCATGCAGGGCCCGAAGTATTGGAGATGCTCAGACTCTGTAAATTAGCCATCATAATTTGGCTCCTTTTAAAACCACTCAAAGCCTGATGCTTGGACATTTGTCCTAAGATGACTGCTTTCTAACACTGTACAGTAGATAATCAGTGGTATATGCTTCACTCATCAATGGTAGTAGTTTAATAGTAGGCTATTATGGTGTCCACAGGACTCAGGAAACATGCATGTAGACAAAAGAAGCTATATAGGTATAAACACAGACTTTGTATAATGCCCAATACTGTGTGTTACGTGTTACCATAAAATGTTAAAAAAGCAATATGTATCGATACTAAAGGTTAGAATATCGATACTCTATATCGTGAAAAAAGATATCGCGATATTTGAGTGTATCAAATTTTTACACAGCCTTAGTTAAAACCTGTTCAAGTATTAATTTTCATTCTACAAAACTAAATTTTACATAAATAAAGTTTTTATTGTCATTATCATTATTAATACACACCCCTACTGATTCCTTTTTAGCACAAGCCAAACGCTAGTTGCCAAAAAAGGCGGCCTATTATAAGACACTGCGGGTGACAGGCTCTCTGAGAGCCTTTTGTTCTGGAAAAGAGAGAGATATTTTCTCACTGACGATATGGGAAGAGAAGTAGCATTTAACCATGACTGCCTTTCTCTGCAGGTACCTGGACGGCAACCAGTTTAGCGTTGTGCCAAAAGAGCTTGCCACCTTCAAGTATCTGCAGCTGGTGTAAGTGTTTCACATGCCTCCTTCTCTTCTTCTCTTTTTCTTTCTAGATAAAAAAAATAAATAAATAGCGCCACTTAAGATGTGTGGATATTTGGAACGAGGGATCAGTTCTAATTTTTGTTTGCTTCTTTAGCGACCTGAGCAACAACAAAATCAATGTCTTGACCAACTCATCCTTTGCAAACATGAGCCAGCTCACCACCCTGTACGTTATTACTCATTACTCAAAATAACAGCTTGTGTACTGAATATGTTCTTAGTCTAATGTTTAATATGACTCTGTCTCTTTTATCTAAACAGGATCCTGAGTTACAACGCGCTCCGCTGCATTCCGACGCTCGCTTTTGCAGGACTTCGTTCTCTCCGTCTGCTGTACGTCTTCTTTTTTTCCCCTTCTTACAAAAACATTGATTTAAATGATTAATTTACTGTGAGATTCATGCAACATTGCAAGGTTAGAGAATTCCTAATAAGCGTCGAGAACATTATGCAGTATTTTTGAAAGCCAGTTATTGTTTTCTATCCATCCATCCATCCATCCATCCATCCATCCATCCATCCATCCATCTTTTATCTATACCCGCCTATTCCTAATCAGGGCACAGGGGATATGCTGGAGTCTATCCCAGCTGCCATTGGGTAAAAGGCAGGGGTCACCCTGGACAGGTCACCATTCCATCACAGGGACACATACAGAACTTACACACTTACACTCACACTCCCTCCTATGGGCAATTTAGAATCACCAATCAATCTATCATACATGTTTTTGAACTATGTGAGGAAACCGGAGAACCCGGCGTACACAAGGACAGGAAAAACATGCAAAGTTTAAATAGGCTTTAGATACTTACTTAGATGTGAGTTATCAGATTTTTTAAGGTGGTCCAGAGGGTGTTAAAACCTGCCAAGATGTTTTAACAGAATACTTCATATTTCAAAAAGTTTGCAAAGTAAAACTGCAGATGTGAACCATCCATTTTTTTTTTATAGCCCACGGGGTACAGTTACACTGCCTAACTGGGTCTGAGCCTAGATCAGTGTGTGACATGGTGCCAGGAGGTTCAAAATCCACCGTGGCCCACTTTCTTGCCTGGCAAAGACACGATTTCCACCTTTAAAAGGTGGCCTGCATATGAACCTCTGCGTACTTCTGCACTGCCGAAAGTTATGGAAAGGAACGAGAGAGAGAGAGAGAGAGAATGTTGCCAAATTGTGTTTTGAAGACTTCCTTTATTCAGGCGGGAAAGAAGCAAAAAGCCATCTGTGTGTGGGGACTGAGAGAAAGCGAGGGCACATTGACAGATGGAACTGTGTGTGTGTGTGTGTGTGTGTAGCTAGAGGGGCATGTTTTCCAGAATCTGTATATCTCAACTCCCGAAGCTGGTGTGTGAGCATGTGGTGGGAAAACGGGTGGGGGAGGTTGCATTAGCAGCAGCAGACTTGTGACATGTGGCCCTCCAGACATGCGTTTTTACGGCTCGCAACAAAGCCATGAACATCCCCCCGCTCTTTAACGGCTAAACATTGCCAAAATCCGATGATCATTAGCAAATACGGTCTATTTCTGCCCTGCCCCGGTTTCTTTGATGTTTCTAAATCAGCATCGGTGCTTGCCCTGTCTGCTGGTCTTTAACGTCGTGCTCATTTGCAGCGTATTCCTACAAAAGATCCTTTTAAAACAGCATCCCCCTTCGTTTAGCCACCATAGTCAGGACCACCCTATCGTCTCAATCACTGTTTAGTACAAGCAATCACAGCCATGCCAGAACTTTTGATCTCTTTATTGCTAGTCTGATTCTTCAAAGACTTTCCATAAAATATGAATTGGCACCTTTTTTTCCTTTCCTCTCGTTTTGCTTAAATAACGCGGCGCGACATAGCTGTTTAACAGTTTCGCCGAAAGTCTCAAATGGGCTCAGGGGTTCAAAGTCACGGTGGACAAGGTTAAAGTTTTCGTCTGAAAAGTCTCATGGGCTCAGGCAAATACCAAGGCATAAAAGACCGAGGAAGCCCTCGCAAAAGAAACAAGCACCTAGGTGCTAAAGCGATCATAAAGCTTCACCTTTAAATTGTTTTTTTTTTTTTTTTTTTTTTACTGGGAACTGGAAAATAATTGCGCAGACCTGCATGTTCTTGGATCTGGGTTAAAATGTGGTTTTAATTTGCTATTAACAGGCTGTTAATTGGCCTGTTGGGAAAGGAAAGGTGAGGTTTGCACTCGATCCAGAGAAAGAAATAAGAGGAAGATTTTCTGCAGCCAAAAAACCAACGAACAGTCAGACAGGACTGAATCTCAGCCAATTGTAGTCAAGTTATGGGCCTTAGTAGCACATGGTAATGACCCGATAGATTAAGATCTCCATATTGTTTTACAACCATTAAGCCCTTGATCGCTTTGTCACCTAATCACTCTCGCTCTGACTTTCTATCTCTCTCTCTCTCTCTTTCTCGGGCTCACTCTCACTATAGCCAGACGAGTGCGGCCGTCTGTTTGTCCATCCCTCGTAACCCAACACCCTGCACCACAAAATTCCAGGCAAGCCTGCTGCCAAAACCCCAGAGCCAAAATATAGTTTGAACTTCCGCCATGGCACCAGCGACAGGTGTCGAAAAAGTAACAGAGGGAAAGGAAAAACAAACTCAAACAATCGGGCAAGACTGTGGGTTAAGTCAACCACGTGTAGTTTGTGCACTGGGAAAACTTTATGTCCAGCGAAATTAAAGATTATCGGGATAAAAAGTCAGTGTGATTTTTGTTTTTTGCATTGTGCAGGTTATAAAATTGTCAGTGATGCAAATTCCTAAGACTAAACATGTAAAACACACATTTGACTCATTTAACAATTAAGGAAAAAGAAGATAATAATCGTTTTTACTTTTTCAATTTAGAGTAAAAGCATATCTTAGACAGGAATTAACGTCTTCCTACTTCGGTTGAATGCAGTTTTAACAACTGGGATTTTTCCAAAACAAACACAAAGCTCGGTTTTGAGGATAAAAACTGATGGTATGAGGTTAAGAGGCGAAATATCGAAATACAATTATATAACAATATTATTCGTTCATTTAATTCTTCCTGGATTGTTTCATTTAGCATGACAGAAAAGGGGCTGATATTCTAATCTTTACGGTAATAAACTAAATACACACATTGAAGACATGTTTATACACTTAAATATTTAAAATTGCCTTTTTTCGGGGTTTTTTTCTCACTGTTTTTACACAAGTGGTCTCAACCCTATGCCTTCTGATCGAAAAAGCTCCGAGAAGAATCTTTAATCTTCCGAAATACAGGGCATTTATTTAAATTTTCCATACGCCGCACAATCTCGCCTACAGATGATAGTAATAGTGTCACTTAGCAATAGTAAGTAGTAGTAATACTTAAGTAAGAAGAGCGATGTGGCTTATGTAAAAGTGCGCAGTGGAAGTGTGATCGTGTTTCATTTCCCTTCTCTCAGGTCCCTGCATGGTAATGAAATCTCCGAGTTTCCTGATGGAATCTTCAGTGACACCGTGTCTCTGTCTCACTTGTGAGTATAGCCGCAGTGTAAATATCACAAATACACACACACACACACACACACACACACACTGAACAAAGCTCTTATGTGAGCTATAGTTATCAGTTAGTCTGCTTTGTGTTAACTGTAGGAATGATACACACACACACACACACACACACACAGAGCAGTTGAACTGTCAGTGGATCATAGGCGCTCATATGGTGCAGGCATTCTGTGGTCTGTGGCTTCTGTACACAGCTCGGGCCGCAGTGTGTCCTGCCTGCAACAACTCCCACACACTGCTAGCATGTGTTTTTGTTCATTCTGACAGCGGAGTCGACATCGACTGTGTGTGTGTGTGTGTGTGTGGCCCCACAAATCTGCCTGGATGTCTGTGCAGGCAACGTTTCAGCTTGTTAACTTATTACTATTATTATTATTATTATTTTCAATATTATCACTGAACATGGCAAATTATTCAAATAAACTTAATACACAAATATAAACTGTGCCATTCTTACCCATTCTTACTTCTTTGTTGTTTATAAAACTATTATTTAAATAGAAATAAAGAAGGAGTTATATGGCAATATAATTATTTAAAATCAAGTGCATTCTTAAAATAATTTTTTTTTATGATTAAATACAATTAATTTTTTTTCAGCTGTCTGTCTATCTATCTATCTATCTATCTATCTATCTATCTGTCTATCTATCTATCTATCTATCTATCTGTCTATCTATCTATCTATCTATCTATCTATCTATCTGTCTGTCTGTCTATCTATCTAGCTGTCTGTCTGCTAATTTAGCTGTCTGTCTATCTAGCTGTCTGTCTGTCAGGCTATCAGTCTGTCTGTCTAGCTATCTGTCTGTGTGTCTGTCTATCCTTCTGTTTATCTATCAGTCTATTGATATGTCTGTCTGTCTGTAGAGCTGCAAATCTGTCTGTCTCATATTAAAACAGTCTAGTCATCCGCCTATTTATCTGTTTTATATCTATTTTCTGTCCTTATATTTATCTATCTATCTATCTATCTATCTATCTATCTATCTATCTATCTATCTATCTATCTATCTATCTATCTGTCTGTCTGTCTGTCTGTCTGTCTGTCTGTCTGTCTGTCTATTTATTTGTCTGTCTGTCTGTCTATCTATCTATCTGTTTGTCTGTCAATTTATTTATCTGTCTGTTTATCTGTCTGTCTTATGTGTCTGTCTGTCCATCTATGAGGCTATTGATCTGTCTATCTGTCTGTAGAGAATTAAGCTGCAGATTTGTCTGTCTCATATTGAAACAGTCCAGACATCCGCCCGTTTATCTGTTTTGTATTTATTTTCTGCCTCCATTATTTATGGGTTGTTTTTTTCTATACAGTCTGTTATCTTTTTAATGCACCGCAACACTTTCAACGCAAACTTTATTTATGCATTTGACCAGTCTTAGAGCGCCATCTATCGAAATTTATGGGTACAAGTGTTTCCAGCTTCAAAACCAGTTGAAATGAGACATTTTTTTAGCATTCTATGATAAAGCATTCTATGATAAAATCATTTTAAAGTGCTGGGTGTATAATTTCAGAGCCATTGGTGCAAACCCGCTGTACTGTGACTGCCGCTTGCGCTGGCTCTCAGACTGGGTGAAGACGGGCTACAAGGAGCCAGGCATCGCCCGCTGTACCGGGCCACCAGAAATGGAAGGAAAACTGCTCCTCACCACACCAGCCAAGAAGTTTGAGTGTCATGGTACGTTTTACCTCCTTGTTGTCTCTCTTAGTCAATTCTGTAAATTCCTTTAACCTTTAAGATCAGTTCCATCGCTGATATAGAAATCTTATCATCTTATGGGAGAGTTTTAATCATCAATCCATCCATCCATTTTTTATACCCGCTTATTCCATAATCCGGGGTCACGAGGATCTGCTGGAGTCTATCCCAGCCGTCTCCAAAAGGGTGAAAGGCAGAAGGGGTTCACCCTGGACAGGTCACCAGTCCATCACAGGGCCATACATACACTCACACACACACACACACTCACTCCTATGGGCAATTTAGAATCATCAACAATCTAACATACATGTTTTTGGACTGTGGGAGAAAACCGGAGAACCCGGAGTAAACCTACACAAGCGCAGGGAGAACATGCAAACTCCACACAGAAAGACCCCGTGCCGGGGAATCGAACCCAAGACCTTCTTGCCCAGGTTTAATCAGTAAAAAAACTATTATTTTGTCGTTAGCACAGTTCCAATCTAAAATTGGTCAGGACACTGTCTTCCTTCAGTGTAAGAGGTTTTCACCTCTGGGACAATCTTTTACAGGATCTAATAGTGTAGTATAAAATCTTTAGGTATAAGATACTTATAGAATTTCAGAGCAAGGGGCGCCCCCTGGCGGTGGTCATATTTTCGGATCTAGGAAAAAGTACAATATGGAAAGAAATTATTTTATATTGTAATTATAGAATTAACTGCTGATTAATATTGGTGCAGTAACCAATAAAACCATTAAATAAGTATGACACATTAAACTAAATTATTTATTATTATTATTATTATTATTGTTTATTATTATTTTTGTCTTTTTTTGCCCCTCTGTAGCCTTCGCTGACCACCCCTTATTAAAAAGTTTTGAGGCTTCAATGCCTCATACAACAGACAAAGGTTTTTTAATTTACATAAACAAAGTTTTTTGGGGGGGAGTGGTAGCACAGTGGTTAAGTTGTTGGACTGCTATTTGGTAGATCGGGGTTCGATTCCCAGTACAACTACGTTACCACTGCTGGGCCCCTGAGCAAAGCCCTTAAACCCAGATTGCTTAGTATAAAAGGATTAATGTAAGTCGCTTTGGATAAGGACGTCTGCCAAATGCTGTAAATGTAAGAAAATGTAGGACCTAAAAATATTTGCCTCCAATAGGGTAGATACAAACAAAGATCAATAATTAAAAACTTGTTAAAGCGCTAATGTATGTGTGTGTGTGTGTGTGTTGTAGGTGAAACTGACCCATCTGTCTTGGCAAAGTGTAACCCGTGCCTGTCCAATCCCTGTTTGAACCATGGCACATGCCAGCCCGATTCAGCAGAACTCTTTAAGTGCATGTGCGCAGATGGATTTAAGGTAAGAGGCACAGATCACCTGCTTATAGTCCCTTTAATATTTTTGACTTTTAATGATTGACAATATTATTTAAATCATCTTAACAAGAAAATTTGACCTCTGCTAGAATTCTTCAGTTTTTAGATATGACATATCTAAAAAAACGTTTGCATTTAACACTTATTTTATCACATTAATCAGGGAAAGAACTGCGAGACTGCCCTCAACGCCTGCATCAGTAACCCGTGTGCTAATGGTGGAACGTGTCAAGTGACTGAAGGAGAAGATAGCTACGTGTAAGTGTGTTTGTAGTATAGCTGTCTCTCAGTGTTTTATTGTACCACAGCAACCAAAAAGGAGTTCTGTTGACAACCCACAGAGTCATTTATTTTTTATGTGAAAGCTGGTGACTACCGGTAATGAATGACAGTAACGCATAGCGACCCTGATGTGGCGTATCCAGTGACGCAACCAAGTTCATGGAACTTCAATGGAACATAGTACAGTTTGGTGCAGCAAAACTACCACTTAAAATTAAAAGGGCGGGCCGCCCGGCCGGCGGCCCGGGTTCAATTCCGGCTTGGGTTCTTTCCGGTCCCCCTCCCTCTCTATCTCCCCTATTTCATCTCTGTCTGTCCTATAAATAAAGTGGGTTTACTCTGGGTTCTCTGTTTTATTCCCCACAGTCCAAAAACATGTATTTTCGGTTGATTGGTCATTCTAAAGAGTGTGTGTGGCCCTGTGATGGACTGGCGACCTGTCCAGGGTGTCCCCCCCCTGCCTTTCACCCTTTCAGAGCTGGCTGGGATAGACTCCAGCAGACCCCTGTGACCCTGAATTAGGGAATAAGCGGGTATAGAAGATAAATGAATAAATTTGTGTCTACATATAGTTGTACTAATTATTTTTGCTATTGTTGTTATCAGTAATACTGATTTATATATATATATATATATATATATATATATATATATATATATATATATATATAATATATATACTACCTCAACCCACATATACCACATATACGCACACACTTTTTTTTTGTAAGTCACTTTACAATACTATAGCCACTTAAAATACTATAGTTACTTTACTCACTTTACAATGCTATTTGCACAGTACTGTTGTAATTTGCACATTTCGCTATTCCATTATGTCCCGTCCTTTATTGTCTTTTTGCACTGTCCTTGTTATGTTTGTATTGTTTATTGCACTGTCTGTTTCTGCACTGTTTGCACTGACATGCACTTTATGTCTATCCTGTTTAGTGGCTCTTTGTTGTATTGTGGAATTCTATGTTTTGTGTAGCACCAGGGGGTCCTGGAGAAACGGTATTTTCATCTCACTGTGTACTGCATTCTGCTATATATGGTTGAACTTGAATATATATATATATATATTTCATGTTTATTTATCATTTTTATATGTTTTTTCCCTCAGTTGTTCATGTCCTCTGGGATTCGAAGGCCAAAGCTGTGAAATCAACATTGATGACTGTGAGGACAACGACTGCGAGAACGGAGCAACCTGCAAAGACGGAGTGAACAACTACACATGCTTGTGTCCACCTTATTATACAGGTACCCAAATTCAATCCACAATTTTCTGGACTAGATTCACATTTCTAGTATTCAAAGAAAGCCCTTATCCAAAGCGACTTACATTTATCTCTATTTTTTTATTTAACTAAGCAGCTGAGGGTTAACGACCTTGCCCAGGGGTCCAGTGGGGGCAGAATCTGGTTGGATGAAAAATAGATTCATTATAAAAAAGAAAAAAAATAATTAATTAATCGATTTTCTTATTCTATGTTAATTTGATCAAATGATCAGCTATAAATTAAAACCCAGGTCTCTGATCCAGGAAGTCTTGATATATGATTCCTAATTTAATTATCCTGTGATATAAATCTATATAAAGTCTATATAAAGTATAAAATAAAAGATGTTGGTCTATTGCTACTTTCTGTTATATTTAATAATTAATTCTATAGTTATGCTTATCATATGCCATAGGGCCGTACGATATTGAAGAAAAATGCAATATGCGATTGCATGCTAAATAATGCGATGTTCGATATTTAAAAAATTACGTAACCAACATACGTTTCTTCAAACACGTTTACCTTCGGTCGAGCAAAGCTAATGCAAATTGTGCTTGGTTTTAAGGTGACTAAAGATTTGTAGTGTAGTAGTAAAACTTAAAATCGTCGGTAGCAGCTGCGGATGCCTCGGGCTGAATTATCAAGATAGCTCACTACGAAAGCTTCGTGGCTTGTTGATTGACTTGCGTCAAAGCACCCACATGCATATCCCAGCTAACATCCGCATGCTGGATATTTTACTATCCGACTTAACCCAAATCTTTGACCATACGTTAGTATTTGAAGTATCAATTATCGCAAACAATTGCGATATGCAAATTTACGATGTTTCAATAATTTCGATATATCGTGCAGCCTTGATAAGTGCTAACTTGATTCTTTTTCTTCACTGCTTAAAGTTAGAATAATGGAACGGTTTAAATTTAATGCAGGTTTAAATTTTGTTGGTCTTGAATATTACACCTCGGATCGACAGTAAAACCCAAAGAGAAACTAAAAACCTTTAAAGGCTTTGCTGAATTGTAAAAAAAAAAAATCCTGGCAGATGTGGATATGTTGGCATGTGAATAAAGCAAGGATGCAATAAAAAGTATTAGGAACAGACTGTTTAAACATATTGTGTGTGTGTGTGTGTGTGTGTGTGCACGCACAAGTGTGTGTGTGGTCTTTTTCATAACTTTATATATTTGCATTGTTGTGTGTGGTCCTTTTATAACTTATCATATCTGTGTGTGTGTGTGTGTAGGAGAGATGTGTGAAGAGCTGGAAGACGTGTGTGCCCCAGAACGCAGCCCCTGCAAGCACCAGTCGACTTGTCTTATCACAGCAGCTGGTCCAAAGTAAAAACATTTAATAATTCATTTATTAAAGCAGATATCTTTTAAAAAGTAATAAAATTTCTGGGATGTTGTTTGCTTTAATTAGAACCTGCAGTGCAGCTGTTTACAAGCATCCACACTGTTATTTTAAATATCCTGGTATTTATTCAGCAATTGTTTCGTTAAATTGCTTGTATACAGTACAAAAAGTACTCATATTTTAAGTTCCGGTTCCTCAGTGTTAACTGGTTTGTGTGCGTCTGCGACAGGTGTGTGTGTGCAACCGGGTACGTGGGAGATCACTGCAGTGTGGACTACGACGACTGTCAGGAACACAAATGCCAGAACAATGCGGAGTGTGTGGATGAGATCAACGGGTACTCCTGTGTTTGCACCCGAGGCTTCAGGTCAGTCCCGGTCTGCTTCCTGTTACATAAATCCCTTACATAAATATAATTATGTGCCTACGTTCACTCAGTGGGTGTGTGTTCACTTCCAGCACGAAATACAATCGAACATGCAGTAAGGTACACTAAGGTTTGTGCTGTACACAGGGTTTGTATTAGGAATAAATGTCATCATCTTAAAAAAATAATCTAGGGATCGTACCTTGATTTATATTAGGAACAAATTCCACCGGGTGACGATCTGGTCTGGCAAGCAAAATGGGCGTGACGTATATTTTAAGATTTAATTAGTAAAATGGGAAAGTGGTGGCTCAGTAACTAACATGTTGATTTGCTGGTTAGAAGGTCCTGAGAAGGTCCGCAAAGATTCCACTAATAAGTAAGCCGTCACCTGGAACGAAGCAACTCTTTAGTCCAATGAATGAGACAAATTCCATAATTGTGAACCTTGCACAAAAAAATGGACAGGATGGACTGGCGGGGACTCAGGTTGAACCAGTGGTCAACTTAGAATTTCGCTGATTAATCAGTTACTCAAAGCTTTCGGACAAAATTCTGTCTGGACTCCGATGTCACCCAGCTGAGATTGGGTTTAAGTCATTTTCCTCTCAATTTTTCTCCCTGAAATCATCTGAAAGAATTTTACTTTCTTAACGGAGATCATTTGGAATTTAATTTTCGTATTATTAAAACTTAAAGTCTGTTTTTTTGTAAAGATTTATTAAGCCTAAAATAAAATGAAATTCAATACAACTACAGCATCAAATTAGTGCAAACATAAAAATATTTACGATATTGCCATATATTACAGAAATGTCTGTGCAACTCAAGGGTAAATTCACCCAAATCCCATTACATAATGCTTAGCACAGAGGGTTTATTGCTAACAGGACAAAGCAGCAAGCAGGAGAGTAAACATTTCTACTTATAATGCTAAGTGAGTAAAAATCACTGCCGGGATGTTAAGTTCCTCCTATTCGTGTTCAGATTCTGCTGCATCAGTTGCCAAAGTTATTGCATTTAACAAATGTTTTAAGTCTATTAGCAAAATACTCATATTGTCCATTACGTCCCCCAGTAAATGATACTAAATAGTAATACTTATTTTAGTACCGGCATTATAAGTACAACTTTTTACAAATGGTTTGACATGAGGAAGTGGTACTGCAGCTCAGTGGTTAAGGTGTTGGACCGCTGGGTTCATTTCACAGCACCACCAAGCTGCCACTGCTGGGCCCTTAAGTAAGGCCCTTAACCCTCAACTGCTAGCCTGTATATCTATTCTAAATTTCGAGACGCACATGTAATAAATAACATTTCTCACTTTTAGCGGGCAGCTGTGCGAAGTGCCCCCCGCACCACGATCCCCCTGCCAGCTGGCTGGCCAGAACGATGCACCCTGTGTGGAGCGAGCGGGCCGGGCTCTGTGTCAGTGTCTTCCTGGGTTCGGTGGGCCACGCTGTGAGAAGCTGGTCAGTGTCAATTTTGTGGACCGGGATTCATATCTTCTGCTGAGTGACTTGAAGAACTGGCCTCAAGCCAACATCACCCTGCAGGTAGACATTCTAATACCTGGACTGCATGTTTGACAGTTTGTATGAGTTCTTACCAGATGTGTGTTAAACATCTGTAATAATAATAACTATAATGATATATATATATATATATACGTCATTATTACGTCATTATTATTACAGATGTTATTATATATAGCCGAAAGTTTCTTAGTAGGCTTTTCGAAGTTCAAGAGGACGTGTTCTTCTAAGAAATTTTGTGACTGCTGCCCCGCCGGGTAACACCTTGTGCTTGTTAACTAGGTAGAATTTAGTAATAAGAATAACAAACTTGTACAAATCTCACTAAAATCGTAGCTAGCTCGTATAAGCAGTAAGGATTCGGTACATTTCCGAATTTTCACTTTTATTCCTATAAGAAATCATTTCTGATCGTTTACTCACGTTAGTCGCTGGTTAGCATTAGTTGGGTAAGCATGGGAGCATAGCAGTAGAGCAGATAAATATTCATAAATGTCACTTAAAATTTAATTTATCTAAGGTTAGTGGTCAAAAATGATGACTTAAAAGCAATGGCGAAACGTGTCGGCTTTTGGTCAAGGCCTTCAGTAAGCAACTGAAAGCCACAGTAACGTTACACACATCTACACATCCCTGTTTACAGCTAACGCAGGTTTGTTGATTATATGTTTTTCTGCTGGCTGCCCATCTGAGTTAATAAGTTGACCTAAACCTACATATGTAAATATTATGCATGACTGAAATGATATGGCGCTTTGGAGTTTAGGAGCTGCTGGACAGCTCAAAGCCAGAATATTTTTTTGTCCCTTCACTCATATTGAAAAGTAGTAAACACGGCCAACAAAATAGCTGTTTTGTGCTCTCGATGCTAGCTCTTAGCCAGTCATAGCGCCCATAGTTACAATCTGAACTAGCGGACAATACCTTTGTTAGAGAACCCAATTTTGGTGTTGGCCTTACTTCCTAAATGATTTTATAAATATGACTTTCAAGCTATAATAGGCATGATGCATTGTTTAAACTTCCAAATGGCAGAAAAACAGTTCTGTAAATTCCGACTGTGCCTTCAGGTGTCCACTGCAGAAGACAACGGCATCCTGTTGTATAATGGAGACAATGACCACATCGCTGTGGAACTCTTCCAAGGTCATGTTAAGGTCAGCTACGACCCTGGCAGTCAACCCAGCCATGCCATTTATAGGTGAGTCAAAAGAAACAGAAAACGATTCTACCTGGTTCGGTTCTGATGTAGGTGATATGTGATTTCTTTTCTTTTTTTTTTCTATCTTTGCTCAGCAGAAGCTTCAACCTTTACTCAAATGCTGCTGAGTTTTTTTCCCCTTTAATTATTATTATTATTTATCTGTATAAAAAGAATAATAAGATTTTTCACCATACACCATAAAATCCCTTATTGGGTGAAATCTTCTTCTTTAAGTGATAGAATAATATATATGAACATTAAAAGCTTATGTAAGAATGCATTTCATTCTCAGATTCTGATTTATTCATCCAACGAAGGAAAAAAAACTTGGTGTGATTCAGACTTATGAGTCAAACAATCTTATGTAACTTAAAAATGCTGAAAAAAGTCTAGGGTGTAATGCTGCTTCTGCCCTCCCCCTTGTTCTCTCTCTCTCTCTCTCTCTCTCTCTCTATCTCTCTCTCTTCTCTCTCTCTTCTCTTTCTCTGATGCTCTTCTCTCTCTGACTCACTGTGTCTGTCTCTGTCGCTCTGTCTCGCTGTGTCTGTCTCTGTCTCTCTCTTTCTCTCTATCTATCTCTCTATCTATCTATCTATCTATCTATCTATCTATCTATCTCTCTCTCTCTTTCTCTCTGTCTCTCTCTCTCTGGCTTTCTTTCTAGATCTATCTCTATCTCTCTCTCTGTCTCTGTCTCTCTTTCTCTCTCTCTCTCTCTCTCTTCTCTCTCTGTCTCTTTCTCTCTCTCTCTTTCTCTCTCTCTCTCTCACTCTGTCTCTATCTATCTATCTATCTATCTATCTATCTATTCTCTCTCTCTTTCTCTCTGTCTCTCTCTCTCTGGCTTTCTTTCTCTCTCTCTCTCTCTCTCTCTCTCTCTCTTTCTCTTTCTCTCTCTCTTTCTCTCTTCTCTCTCTCTGACTCACTGTGTCTGTCTCTGTCGCTCTGTCTCGCTGTGTCTGTCTCTGTCTCTCTCTTTCTCTCCTCTCTCTCTCTCTCTATCTATCTATCTATCTATCTATCTATCTATCTATCTATCTATCTATCCATCTACTCTCTCTCTCTTCTCTCTGGCCATCCCTCTCCCCTCTCCCTACCTCCCTGTCTTCCCCCTCTCTCTCTTTCTCTCTCTCTCTCTCTCTCTCTCTCTCTCTCTCTCTCTCTCTCTCTCTCAGATTCAGATTCAGAATTGCTTTATCGGCATGAATGTAAATAAATTACAGTTGCTTAAGCAGATACAGTTGAATTATAAACAGAATAAAGGAACAGTAACAACAGGAAATATAACAATACACAAAAATAATACTAATACTTATAAATATATATACAAATGTCAGTATCTGAGTGTGTAGTGTGAGGTGTAAGTGTATGATGTGTGTGTGTAATGATTGTGTGTGGTGATGGTGTTTATGTGTGTCTCTCTCTCTTACCCTGTCTCTCTCCGCTTACTATCTCCAGCACAGAGACCATAAACGATGGTCAGTTCCACACGGTGGAATTGGTGACCTTTGACCAGATGGTGAACCTATCTATCGATGGTGGTGTACCCACCACTATGGGCAGCGTGGGAATAGCGAGGCCCCTCAATGGAGACGCTCCGCTATACGTGGGGGGTAGGGGCCCAGCGCAGATACCTCGCTCCACTGCAGGCACTCGCAATTAACACTACTGTTAATCATCCCTACCCTAAACACCTCCTCTCACCATTTCCTCTGTTACTGTGTTTGCTATCCCATTTTCTCGCATTATTTGTTACTGGCTCACTAGACAATTGTTTAGTTTAAAAACTTTCATGTGCATGATGGAGTTTTGTGTCTTTTTGTTTTTCCTTCGTGTGCTTGGAATTATTTTTCACTCTCATGGCTACTCCTGAGATTAGAAAATGACAGTTAAATTATTAAATTGTTAATTATTAGCAAAAGTGATGAAAATCGCTTTCCCATCCCAAGAGTAGCTTTTATTTCCTGCTTGGCTGTTTATTAGCGCTTTGCCTTT